>CAUYQV010042761.1:0-179390 GCA_963574575.1 Galagoides demidoff | reverse complement strand
AAAAAAAAAAAAAGAAAAAGAAAAATAGTTCTTAAGGGTAAAGTGTTTTTCTTGACTTTTCAGTCTTTATTGGCTGCTATTTATTTATTTATTCAGATTAATATGAGGGCACAGAGGATTAGGCTACCATGTTTGGATTTGTTAGATAAAGTCCTTGTTATAGTTTTGTCCGGCACCCAGAAAGTGTGCCATATACCCTAACACTGTGCCCATTAGGTGGGAGCATACTCATTCCCCCCTCCCCCTGTCTCCCCATTCTTTCCTCCTCCCTCCCCCTAACCTGAATTGAATTGAGTTTTTCTCTTACATAGGTGTGTATTAGTTCATCGCCTGGCTTCATATTGAGTGTATTATATACTAGCTTTTCCATTCTTGTGATACTTTACTGAGAAGAATGTGTTTCAACTCCATCCATGTTAATACAAAAGATGTAAAGTCTTCATCCTTTTAATGGCTGAATAGTATTCCATGGTATATAGGCCACGGTTTATATATACCATAGTCTACTAGTCCACTCACCAGTTGATGGGTTCTTAGATTGTTTCCACAGTTTGGCGATTATAAATTGAGCTGTGATAAACTATCTAGTACAAATGTCCTTATGATAAAATGATTGTATTTCTTCTGGGTAGATTCCTGATAATGGGATTACAGGATCAAATGGAAGGTCTATTTTGAGTTCTTGGAGGATTCTCCCTACTTCTTTCCAAAGAGGCTTTATAAATTTGTGATACCACCAAAAGTATGAAAGTGTTCCCTTCTTTCCACATCCACACCGGCATCTGCAGCTTTGAGACTTTGTGAAGTGGGCTATTCTCACTGGGGTTAGGTGATCTCTCAGGGTGGTTTTGATTTGCATTTCTCTGATGATTAGGGACGATGGGCATTTTTTTCATGTGTTGTTAGCCCCATTGGTCTGTCTTCCTCAGGGAAGTTTGGGATCATGTCTCTTGCCCAGAGATAGATGGGATCGTTTTCTCTTTTTTTGTTGATTAATTTGAGTTCTCTGTAAATTCTGGTTATTAGCCCTTTGTCAGATTTGTTACATGCGAAAATATCTTATCCCATTTTGAAGATTGGCTTCTATCTATTTAATCCATGTTTTTAGAATTAAAATAAACATTAGCTTACTACTTTGAAAATCACTTTCTCATCTGGCACCCACTGGGTCCTCACACAGCCTCACAAAGCCTCATTCGAGAGAGGAGGAAACTGAGGCTGGGAGCACAAAAGCAGTTGCCCTGATTAGGTCGTAGGGTCAGCAAGTGATAGAGTGTGAGCAGACCCCGACCTCCTGACTCAGAAACCTTCACCCCGCATCACCCAGTTGCCTTCATATCACTTATCACTAGGAGAATTCGAGGCTTTCCTTACATGGTTTTTCCTTTTTTCAAAAAACCAGTTTATGGAGGCAAAGTTCACACAACATAAGAGTAAGCATTTTGAAGTAATTCGCATAACATTCGGTAGCATTTCATTCATTCACAATGTTGTGCAACCACCACTTGCATCTAGTTCCAAAACATTTTCATTGCTCCCTAGTAAAACCTTTTATCCAGATAAGCTCTCTCTCCCATTCTGCTCTTCCCCCAGTCTGTGGCAACCACCTCTCTGCCTCCCTTCTCTGTAGGTGGACCTGTGCTGGGTAGTTCGCATGAAGGGAGTCATATCACGTGTGGCCTTGTAGCTGGCTTCTTTCATGTAGCGCCATGTCTTAGAGGTTCCTCCACATTGTAACGTATTTATCTGAATTTCACGCCGATTCGTGGCCGAATTAATAGTTCACTGTACGTATCCACCATCACGTGTTTACGCGTTCATCTGTGGATGGGTATTTGAGTAGTTTCCATCTTTTGCCTGTTGTGAATTGTGCTGCCGTGTTCGAGCACCTGTTTTCAATTCTTCTGGGTTTCTGCTGCTTTCCTTTAATTTTAAAAGAAGAGGTAGTTGGATGCCGTACTGTCATTTCTTAAAATGACTTACCTAGCAGACATCTATAATTAAAGAATTTGGTTAACATCTGTCTCCTCCCAAATATTAACAGGCTTCCTGTTCTATAAATGTGGTTGAAACTCTCTGACATCCCTGGTCAATAACTACAACCTTAACCATGCAAGCGTGTGTGCACACACACCCACACAGACACACACCTGTGCCTTTCTCACGCTGTAGCCATCGTTTCAGTGTTGGTTGCTGTCCAACTGGCAGATTGCATCTCTGTTGATGTTTATTGACATAATATGATGTTTTGGGTTTTGTTTTTTTTTAACTACTTCCATTAGACACTCAGCGCCATTCAAAAGATGTGATAAGCAAGAGGGAGAGAAAGGCATACTCTACAATTAGTCTTGGAAAGAGAGTCAGAAGTGTAAGCGCAATTAGTCTCCTAGTGTTAAACTCCTTGATGGCACATACCATGTTTTTTGCTTTAGCTCTGAGTGTATAGTCAAGGTTCTGCAAGTATTTGTTCAATGAGTTAACGACAGCACTGTTTTGATGTACTGATGTGCTCTTTAATGAAGAGGGCTGCTACTGGTAGAATCAGAGGTCCCCAGCAACACAGAAGGGACACATCACTTCCCAGATAACAGTTGTCCCAGTGAACCCTGTGATGTCTTCATGCTGCACCTGGTGGAGACAGCCCCATAGTTTCTCTCTGTGGTCATGCTCAGAGAATAATCAAACCAGTCTCCCAGACCTCCACCAGGCACCTTCTGTCCTTCGCAGCCAGGTAGGCCTAACCAGGGCAAAGGGCATGTGCTTTGCAGATCCACAGGCCCAGGTTCAAATCCCAGGCTAACCACTTGCTGGCTGTGCAACCTTGGACAAGTGACTTAATCTCTTTGGGCTTCAGTTCCCATATTAGCTTACAATAATGATGACATGAGTTCAAGCTTGTAATGTGCTTAGCAAGATACCCAGTACACACTAGGGGCTCAGTTTTGGGATGGCTGTTACTACGCCCTTTTCTTCTGTCCTTCCTACAAAGGATACTTTCTGGGTCTGATGTGTGATAGATACTGTGGTTAAGCTAAAGGCCTCCTCTGCTCTCTTGGCGAGGGTCTAGTGGGGATGACAGATAAGGAGACTCTCAGAGGGGCACCGTGTACTGCTAGAACATAGGGGTGAGAGCAACAAACTCTGATAGGGGGTATGGACCCATATTCACAGAGAGCGACCCTAATCTGCTTTCTAGAGAATGAATAGAAGTTTGCCTGTGGGGACAGGTAAGATTGGCATTCCCAGCGCCTGCCAGCCCACCCCAGATTCATGACTTAGCTTCACTGGGTCCAAGGAGAGGCTGGTGGATTTTTAGCCAAAGAGGGTATCTGCGTGAAGGAGAGGGGGTTCCACGGGCAGCCCCCAGCCTGTGATGCTGCTGCTGTTGGCATCAGCAGGGCCCCTGAGGTTCTTGGGAATATCAGGACAGCCAATGTGCGTGTGTACAAGCACACACATGTACACGTGCACACATTCACAAACAGCACTATTGCTTATTTTTTCCTGAGGCAGAATTTTTTTTTTTTCTTTGAGACAGTCACAGTCTTTCACTCTGGGTAGAGTGCTATGGCCTCATAGCTCACAGCAACCTCAAACTCTTGCCCTCAAGAGAGATCCTCATGCCTCAGCTTCCCAAGTAGCTGGGACTACAGGCACCTGCCACAATGTCCAGCTCATTTTTCTATTTTAGTAGAGACGTGGTCTTGCTCTTGCTCGGGCTGGCTGGGACACAAATTAATACTCTATGTGTGAGCAGTTCATTGAATGAGGGAGCACAGCCTGCATGCGTCTCTGTTCACTTCCTCCACCCTAGGCCTGCCCTTCCTGGATGCCACCTACCTCACCCCTGGCAGCTTGCAGTGGCCTACTGGCTGTCTCTTGCTCTTCCAGGGAATGTGGTTTTTCTAGGCCCTGCCGGTCTGCTCCCATCCTCTGCAGCCTGGCACTTCCTGCTCCTGCAGGATAAGTGTCCAGCTAAGCTGTTTCTAGAGAAATGACCCTGAGCAGAGAGAGGCCAGCTGAACACCCAGTGTGCCAGGACCTGCATGGGGACAGACACAAAAGAGACGGTGCACTTTGAGCTGAGTGATGTGGGCCCAGATCCTGGCTTATTGCACACTTGTGATTGTGGGCAAGTCATGGAACTTCTCTGAGTCTCGATTTCTACAGGGGGAAGTGGAAGTTATCATGCCTACTTGCATGCAGGGTTAAGATAATGTATGTCACTTGCCTGGTGGAGGCCAAATGCTCAACACACAGAAGCTGTGAGCACAGGATGAGTAAACTGGAGATGGTCTAATGTTTTCTCATGTCCCCGAGAGGCTGCTACAGGGCTCCTGAAACTCCCACACAGAAGATGCTGCTGGGAGAAAGACCTCTAAGAACTGGCTCTTGCCTCTTCTTGCTATATATGACCTTGAACGAGATACTGGGTCTCTCTGCATTAGGTTAAATATGGGCTTGGTAAAACTATGTGTACTGTCAGTGCCGGGGTCCCATCTTCATGTATGGCAACAATATACCTCAGATGCTGTAATTTTGCAAGATGCTAAAAGCCCTGAATGAGAAGCCCGGGAAGGAGTGCCTGGGCCTGGGAGCAGTGGCCACCGTCAGACCACCAAGAAGTTCCAGCTGAGCTGGGCAGAGCCTGCCGTCGGGGTCCTTGGCATACTTGGGTTCAACCACACCCAGACCTGGAGAAAAGCCTGAGTGACAAAGTGGCCAAGATAAGGAAAATAAAAAACAAGGGCACAGAGACCCTGGGAATGGGGGCCTCTTTGGGATCATCAAACTTTATAAAGCTGCAAAACCACTCTTTCAAAGGAAACCCAAAATAGAAAACAGACAAAAGCTAAAAAGGAGTCCTCAGGCGGTTTAATTCTTCATTGTTTGGTGGAAAATGCCTCATTGTTTGTGGCATCTCTGCAGAGCACCAGGGTGGAGGTTCCCAGACTTCATTTCCTTTACTAATAAATTGTTTTTAAAAAAGTCAGTGTTGACATGTGCATCTGGTTGCCAACCTCTTCCTGTTGCAGACTGAAGATTTTTTTTTTAAGACGACTATCATCTCCTATCACCGTGATTTCATAGAGGGAAGACTGTTTGCTCCCTTCCCATCCCCCAAATAGGAAGGACAGAGCTCTACTGTGAAGACACTTGCCTTTATGAGAACCCACTGCCTTGTCTTGAGTCTGCTCATTTGCTTATTTGAAACCCACAGCAACAGAACAGCGGGTGGGAACCCCTTACAGAGGGTTTCCAGCCACAGGGTTTGAAGAACATTTACTAGTCCCAGTGCCTTATTTTATAGATGTGGAAACTGCAGCCCTGAACACGAGAGGGCTCATTTACTCAACAACATGCTATTTCTGTTCAATGCCATGTACCATGCCTGGGTTTGTAGTGGGGCCTCAGAGAGGAAGACCATTTAGAAGATCCCACGGGGAGTTGATGGGAGACTCATCCATCCATCCATCCTTCCATCCATCCATCCTTTTATTCATCTTTTATTCATTCATCAATAACTTGTTGAGCCACCTTAATAGATTAGCTAAATAGGAATCCAAGGTGTGAGCAGGGCCTACAAGATAAAACGAGAGAAAGCAAACACATAACACGATTTCAGAGAGCAAAACGTTATGCAAAGATAAGGAAACAGGACCGTGTGAGAGAGTGACAGTGGAGGGGTCAGAGTTAGGGTCTGAAAACTCAACTAGGAGCTCATGGTGCAGATAAAGAAAAAGGTCTGATGCAGAGATTAAGATGTGTATTGTAGAAAAGTTTATATTATCTTCTTAGAAGAACAGAGAGAGTGCAGGAGATGGGGAAGAAAGATCAGGGAGACTGGTGGCATCCCAAGGAAAGAGAAAAGAAATGGCAGCCCTGAGGCCAAGTGGCCTACTGATTTTAAGAAGGGCAAAGAAAGGAAAAAAGTGGTGATTGTTGTCAGTTGATAACAGAAGTGGCTATGTGGAACTGCTATGTCCACTCCTTTTCTTTTCTTTTTTTTTTTTTTTTTTGAGGTGGAGTCTCAAGCTATCCCCCTGGGTAGAGTGCCATGGCATCACAGCTCATAGCAACCTCCAACTCCTGGGCTCAAGCGAGTCTCCTGCCTCTGCCTCCCAAGTAGCTGGGACCACAGGCGCCCGCCACAACGCCCGGCCATTTTTTCGTTGCAGCCATCATTGTTGTTTGGCGGGCCCGGGTTGGGGATTCGAACCCGCCACCTTAGGTGTATGTGGCTGGCGCCTTAGCCGATTGAGCCACAGGCGCCGAGCCATCTTTTGGGACTTTTAAAGCGTATATTTCTTCTTCTGTGTTGTAAGAAGGAAGGTGCTGCTCTGTTTGGGATGAAGGAAAAACCCAGCTTCCCCATGAGGCAGCTTCTTTCTGTATTTATCATTTATTTTTACCCTTCTTATTAAAAAAAAAAAAAAAGATCATGACATTTTGCCCTATTGAGAGAAAGGGAGACAGACAGTTGGCTGCTTGGGGTCAAGTTGGGTGGTGTGGTGTGAGACACTTGGCAGTTGTCTGCCCCTAAGGGGGAATTCTCTCTTTTGTTTATATTGGCTTGAAGTTCAGCCCAGTTAGGGAAGAGGTGGCTCTCCTAAGGGCTGTGGTCATGCCTTGTTTCTTAGAAAGGAGCTACACGTATATCCAGGTTATTGATTATGGCATTCAGTATGGGCACAGGGTCCTATTTTGACCCATGAGATGTTGAGAACCCTCAAAATCCCAGACTCACAGAAGAAAGCAGGTGCCGAGCATGAACACGAGACAACATATTGTCTGTACAGTTTAGTGCAGCAAGCTGTCCTCACCATTTAGGGAATGGTGGAAACCCTCCCCAAGTCCAAGTTCCCAGACACCAGCCAGGGGCCGGCCCCGCACATGGGTGTCCTTTCCTAGAGCAGCCCCAGGCCTCCCGTGCGCACCTCCCTGCACGCCCTCTGATAACCCTGCGAGCCCCATTCTGACAACCTCAGTGACCAGTTTGGTTTGCTCCTGGCAGCAATAGCTTTCTAGACTCTCGTAGGCTGCTCTTCATCCTAAGAGCAGGTTTGATGGAGGGGCAGGAATTAGCTGCCCAGGTCTCTGCTCAGGAAAGACTGATGCTGGGACTGTTTATTCTCCATCCTGTCAGATTCACCATTTGAAATTTACCTCAGGACTGTATTGAGACTGGACTTGCTTGCACACATGCATCATTCATTCATTCATTTATTCACTTATTCACTTGTTGGGGTCTTCCTGTGTATCAGGTCCTGAGGGATCAGATGAGACCCCTCAGCCTCCAGCCCCAGCCTTTGTCCCCCTCCATGACAGCATTTTAAACCCCGCTTTGGGAGGGCTCTGATTCTGCTTGTTAAAGCTTCAGGGGCAGAGGCAGCTCACAGGGTTGGGTCTGCAAGCAGCCGCCTCATCCCCGACTTGTGGTTGCCCCTGCAGGATGGCCATGCCCATCAGCATCACCAACCCCGACCTGCTGAGGCACAGCACGGAGCTCTTCATGGACAGCGGTTTCTCCCCACTCTGCCAGCGCATGGGGGCCATGGTGGCCTTCGAGAGATTCGAGGACTTCACCAGGTACCCAGCATGGCCTGGCCTCCCAAACGCCCCCATTCACTGGACACACAGGTTGGGGGAGACTCAGAAACATGGCACAGCAAGTTTGTAACCAACAGAGTAGCCAGCCAAGGGTGTGAGCCCCTGCAGTGTGTCCTGGCTCTGCCTTTCCCACCTGTGAGACAAGCAAATGATTTAACCTCCCTGTATCTAGGTTTTCTCATCTACAAAATGGGAATAAAAGAAGGACCTACTTCATAGGGGCAGCATGAAAATCAAAAGTGATGGCGTGTGAAGTCGTATATATATATGTATTTTTTTTTTAAGACAATCTTATTCTGTTGCTCTGGGTATAGTACTGTGGTGTCATAGCTCTCAGCAACCTCAAATTCTTGGGCTTGAGTGATCATCTTGCCTCAACCTCCCAAGTAGCTGAGATTGCAGGTGCCTGTCATAGCACCCAGCTAGTTTTGCTGTTGACAGGGTCTCACTCTTACTCAGGTTGGTCTCAAACTCCTGAGCTCAAGCAATCTTCCCACCTAGGCCTCTCAGAGTGCTAGGATTATAGGCATGAGCCACTGCAGCCGGCCAGTGAAGTCATATGTTTAAAGTATAATTAATGTGCAGATAACACACACAGTAAGTGATGGCTATCAGGACTGTTACTGTCATGCTCTTTTCTCAACTTTTTATTGTAGTCAAGCATTATGCTTAGAGTATCTCGTTGAATTTTCACAAGAGCCTTATGAAGTGATGAGTCATTATCCTTGTTTGATTCAGGGGTGAGGTGAGGTTTCTAGAATCTCCCAGCCAGTGGAAAGGGGAGCCAAGAGCTGACCAAACCCAGCTGATGCCCCAAAGCGCTGGAATTATTTCTGAACATTGATCACATAGGCCCATTCTTCCCTTTTGGGAAAGACCCCACCAGGGTCTTTGACCTAGACAAAGAGCCACCTCATCTGAGCTCTGCCCATAGAAAGAAGTGGGGCCTGGGGCGCCCCTCTGCCTGGCTCAAAAGGGGCAGCAGCCCTTCAGCCCTCCCTCTCTGCCTTTGCCCCCAGGAATTTTGATGAGGTCATCTCCTGCTTTGCCAATGTGCCCAAAGATACCCCCCTCTTCAGCAAGGCCCGAACCTCCCTGTACTCTGATGATGACTGCAAGGTGAGTATCCGAGCCCAGGGAGCAACCTGGGGAAGGGGCGGGCTGCAGCCCTGCCCCTCTGCCTGCCCACACACACCCTCTTGTGTTGCCCTCTCAGAGCCTCAGGGAAGAGCCCATCCACATTCTGAATGTGGCCATCCAGTGTGCAGACCACCTGGAGGACGAGGCGCTGGTGCAGACCTTACGGACTTTCGTGCAGTCCAAGGTACCTGGGGTGTGCCTCTGATCCTGAGAGGCAGTCCATGCACCTGAGCGGTGCAGGGAAGGCATTCCTAGCCTAGCTCTGCTCTTCCTTGTAATGGGCGACCTTGGGCACAGGTGGCTGAATGTGGGGATAGCATTTCTCTCTCCTGGAGTGTTGCAATGGTTAAATAACAAAACATACACCCCTTAGCCTGTCATGAGCACAGAGGACATACTCAATAAATAGTTGGGGGTTTTTAAGGGAATTTGTTAATAGAATATCCCTAAAACTTGCGATATAAAAAAAGGCTAATTGGATTGACTGTTTGGGCAAATAACTGCAGGTTGCTTTGTCAGCCTGTATATTCTCACCCTGCTGGTAGGGACAGCTGTTACCTACATCCAAGGACTTCAGCTCCAAACAGATGTGGAGCTGCATTGCAGAGAATGTTGATCATGGCAACACACAGGTGATGAAGTCACACCTGCCTGGTCAGCGTGGGTGCTGACTTCATCACCTATGTGACCCAGAGTGGGTAACTTCACCTTTCTTTTTCTTTCCTTTTTTTTTTTTTAAGAGACTGAGTTTCACTTTGTTGCCCTCAGTAAAGTGCTATGGTATCACAGCTCACAGCAACCTCCAGCTCTTGGGGTTAGGCAATTCTCTTGCCTCAGCTTCCCAAGTAGCTGGGACTACAGGAAGGCACCTGCCACAACGCCTGGCTATTTTTTGTTGCAGTTTGGCCGGGGCCGGGTTTGAACCTGCCACCTTTGGCATATCGGGCCGGCGCCCTACTCACTGAGCCACAGGCGCCGCCTAACTTTACCTTTCTGATCCTCATTTCTGCCATCTGTGAAATGGGATCTGAGATTCTTAGTTTATAAAATAATCAAATATACCTAGCATGCTTTTTGGCTATTATTTCTTTACCCTCCTGACTTGGTCTCATAAGAACACTTGGGAATTTTTAGTTGCTGCTTTTTAGTCTGTTAATCTCTATATGTCTTTTATTCCCCATATTATCTTGGTTGGAGGGACACCTCTTCTGTCTGCGCTGAGGTCCCTGAGAGGAAGTCGCCTGGTGATCCATGGATAGGAGATGCTGGGTGCTGGGTGAAATGAGGCTAAATTATGGATAACCCCATCAAAGTTCAGGGGCGTTACTTTTACTTATATAAAGGGTATCCCAAAAGTTACCGTATATATATAAGGAAAATGGTGTGATGTGCGGTGGCTCATGCCTATAATCCTAGCACTCTGGAAGGGTGAGGCAGGTGGATAGCTTAAGCTCAGGAGTTTGAGACCAGCCTGAGCAAGAATGAGACCTCATTTTTACTAAAAACAGAAAAACTAGCCAGGCATCATGGTGGGTGCCTGTAGTCCCAGCTACTCAGGAGACTGAAGCAAAAGGATTTCTTGAGTTTACGAATTTGAGGGTGCTGTGAGCTGTGATGCCACGGTACCATACCCAGAGTGACAGAATGAGACTGTCTGAAAAAAAAAAGATAAAATGGGATATTGCAGCTAAATGTACTTTATTTACATTATTTTTATTATAAAATTTTACAAAATATTTCTCTGTGTGTTGGTATATAAATATACAATAATATAAAACACGAGTTTGTTAAGTTTTCCTATGTTTGGCAACCTTTGGGACACCCTATATTTAGCTTTTACCTAATGACCCCCACAATGTATCAATGTTCACTGTAGAAAATGTTTGTAAGGTGCAGAGAAATCCCAAAAGTAGGTTTAGCAGGAAAACCTACAGCCCCGTCCTCTGAGGCAGCCGCTATGACCATGGTGGCATGTTTCCAAGCAGCCTGCTTCTTCTTAACATAGCTGATGTCATTCCTGGATTTTCAGTTCAACATCCCAGTGTGTAGATAAGGTGACATCTCAGCTGGTTGGGCATCTGTCTATCTTCCTAACCAAGTCACGTGAAGTGCAAGGTACTTGATGGTTCTTGCCTAGAGAGGGAAGGAGACATGTCAGACTCACCTCGGGAACGTGGCAGTGAGGAGTTCTGTGGCGTGGACGGCTGTGTCAAGGAGTGCCACATAGCTGAAAAAGGGAACAAAACAGGCCTCAGTAAATACTGACCAGGGAGGACGTACACGAGATAAAAGAGATTAAGTGTTTGTATCTCTGTGTAGGTGGGTCACGATGAAAATTTTGAGACAGACTGTGTTGGGGTCTGTTACTTCACTCCCAAGACAGTTGGCAGCGTCCTGTCTGCCTCCCCGGTGTGAGTTTCAGCTTGCTCAGTTTATCCGTGTTGCTGGGAGGGCTCCTTTTATTTCCATCTGCACCGATTTTACATTTCTCGATTTTTATGGATTTCAAAACTTTTGTAATGATCCACGTATAAATAAATACTAATCCACTCTCATCCCTGGGGATGTGTTCCAAGACCCCAGTGGATGCCCCAGACTGCGCGTAATACTGACTCCTCTCTACACTGTTTTTTCTAGTCTGATAACTGAGATGGTAAATAAGTGACTATGGGTGTAGATATGCTGAGTAGAGATTTGTGTCCAAGCAAAGCAGCACACAATTCTGTCATGCTATTCACAAGGGCACACAGTTCAAAACCTGTGAATGGTTGATTTCTGGAATTTTCCATTTAGTAGTTTTGGACCTCAATTGACTGTAGGTAACTGAAGCCTTGTAAGGTGAACCCTCAGATAATAGGTTACTGCAGACAGGAGAGCTAGGAGGGTTTATTGCTATTGGGGGAAAGGAAAGACTTTTCATGTTATATATATTCTATATTATTTTAAATTTTTAAATATTAAGTGTATATTATGTAGACATTCGTACATACATGCACTCACAGATACAACTCATACACACATCCACACGCACACCTGCACACACATCCTTAATTCAGAATCAATAATCAGGCTAATTTTCCCACATTGGAACCCAGTTCATTTAGTAGTTTATCCATTCTCTCTCAATCACACCCCACAAAAATGTTCTTTTGTGTACGTGTATTTATCTCTTTCTAAAACAGACTAGGGTTATTCATTTCCCCTAATGATTTTCCTTATCATGTTGACAAATTACATAATAGCTTTGCGTGTGTGTGAACACTCAACTACCAGCTGTTCAGATTAGGAAACTGACCCCTCAGGCCCCCAGAAGCCACCTTGGGCCTCCTTCCGTTCATTTTCATTGCTTCCCTCCAGAAACAACTGCCTGGATTCTGACTTCTAACACTATAGGTTAGCGTTGTCTGTTCTCAAGTTTCATATTAATGGAATCAGTTTGTACTCTTTCATGCTGGGCTTTTTCATTCAACTTGTCTTTTTTTTCGCCCTCCAGCCTTATTGAGTATAATTGACTAGTGAAAGTATCTATGGTATACAACATAGTGTTTGGATTGTCATTGTTTAATAACAGCTTTATTGAGAAATAGTTCACAGACACACAGTTAACCCATTTAAAGTGTGCAATTTAAGCCAGTGGCTCACACCTGTAATCCTAGAACTCTGGGAGGCCGAGGGGGTGTGATCACTTTAGGTCAGGAGTTTGAGACCAGTCTAAGCAAGAGCAAGATCCCAACTCTACTAAAAATAGAAAATGTAGCCATGTGTCTTGGTGGGCGCCTATAATCCCAGCTACTTGGGAAGCCAAGGCAGGAGGATCGCTGGAGCCCAGGAGTCTGAAGTTGTGAGCTGGACAACTTGACTGAGCCCATGGCACTCTAGCCCAGGCAACAGTCTCAGAAAAGCATGCAATTTCACGCATTTTTAGTATATTCACAGAGTTACACAACCATGACTGGAATTAATTTTATTTTAATTAATTATTAATTAGTTTATTTATTCATGGTTACAGCATCCCCATAATCTAAAATGTGACAGCTTTTGTGTAGACTCCATTCTTTTAATCAGAGCCCTGTGTCAGATCTGGAGAATTTTGCCCCTTGTGCCTCCCTACGTGTTTCTGTCTCATTTTGGATAATTTTGGTACTTTTGGTGTACTCAGTAAGTCTCATTGTCACCCTGGCTAGAGGGCAGTGGCATCATCATAGCTCACAACAAACTACTTAGCATCGTGTTTGCAAGTTCATCCATGCATGGATGAACCTCGGGTCTTTTTATGGCCAAATAATATTCCATTGTGTCTTTGGTTTTTAATGCAGAAAAATATTCTTGTGGATTATGGACTCCGAAGGATCACATTCCTGATTGCCCAGGAGGTCAGTCCAGTTCTCAGTTCACCTGTCTCCGTCTTTTCCATTCTCCAGACCTCAGTGCTACTCGTTTGATGTTTATTCTGTAGATTGGGCTGGAAGAGATCAAGAGAAGGCTTTCCAAATGATTCATTCTGGAAGCAGACTGGGTCCTCATTCACAATCACAAATAAGTGTACAAATCTCTTAGTGAGTCTTGCTTGATTTAATTCTTCTTTATGGATTTCTTTTTACAGAAAGAATTTCCCAAGTTTTTCACATTCAGAGCAAGAGATGAGGTATGGCTAAAAGCGATGATGTTGTTCTCTCTCCCCCGCATCTTTGATATTGGTGAAGAATGTTGCCCTCAGTCCTTACGGCATCCCCAGAGTCTAAACTGTGGCAGCTTTTTTGTAGACTCCATTCTTCCTCTGGATTGTGTTTCTAATCAGAGCCCTGTTTTCTGTGTGAGGCTCAGATCTGGAGAATTTTGCCCTTTTTGCCTCCCTACATATTTCTGTCTCATTTTGGATAATTTTAGTACTTGCTGGTGTACTCAGTAAGACTGTTTCACAAACACCTTTTTCTTATGCTCTTCTGGAATAGTGGTTGGTAAAATATGACTTGCATACCAGCTACCTGTTTTAACTGTTTTTATGAACTAAGTTATATTGAACACAGCCACCCTGTTTCATTCCAGATTGCTTACTGTGGCTTTCACTCTGCAGTAGCAGACTTGAGTGGCTGTGACAGAGCCTGTGGGACCTTTACTGTCTGGCCTTTTAAGGAAAAGTTTGTGAATCCCTATTCTAGAATAGTAGGTTTGTTCCCAGCATAGATTAAAGACCTAACCAAATTCAGCATTTTTTTTTTTTTTGAGACAGAGCCTCACTCAGTCACCCTTGGGTAGAGTGCCCTGGCATCATAACTTACAGCAACCTCAAACTCTTGGGCTCAGGAAATCCTCTTGCCTCAGCCTCCCAAGAAGCTGGGATTAATAGCTGCCGCTCATGATACCCAGCTGGTTTTTCCATTTTTGGTAGAAATGAGGTCTTGCTCTTGTTCAGGCTGGTCTTAAATTCCTGAGCTCAAGCAATCCTCCTGCCTCAGCCTCCCAGAGTGCTACGATTGCAGGTGTGAGCCACTGTGCCCAGCCAAGTTCAGTATTTTATATTTTAATGTGCCCAAAGCCTTACTTTTCCAGCTAAGTCCCAGCTGAGACCTATACTTTTTTTAGATTTTTTTTAGTCTTATCTTGAGCACTGTCAGTCACTTTATTTTGGGAGACCAATTTCTACCAAGAAACTGGGGTTTGGGGACTTCTTTGCCATGACAGAGCAGTTTGGTTACTCTGGCATATGCTAGGGACTAGCTTGGCTCCCCTGCAAGCTGCAAGGCACACCCAGCACACCAGCTTTGCAATGCCCATGGCTCTCCTCAGGTCTTAGCAAAACTCCCAATCTCTTGAGCCCTGAGGATTGCTCACAATTCAGTGCTTGGAGTGAAGGCTGCCTTCCTGAGTGCTCAACTTATGAATATCCGGGGTCTGCAGAATAAGGAGCAGGCACACAGCCGCAGTGCCAAACCTTGTGTACGTGTGTGTCTGTCTGGTCGGCCTGCAGTTTGCAGAAGATCGCATTTACCGTCACTTGGAGCCGGCCCTGGCCTTCCAGCTGGAGCTCAGCCGGATGCGCAACTTCGACCTGACCGCCGTACCCTGCGCCAACCACAAGATGCACCTTTACCTAGGTGCTGCCAAGGTGAAGGAAGGGGCGGAGGTGACGGACCACCGGTTCTTCATCCGGGCCATCATCAGGCACTCCGACCTCATCACGAAGGTGCGACGCTACGCAGCATTCCTTTCTCCCTCCTGGCCGGTCCCTTGAGCCCTGGCCTTCTCTGCCTCAGGTTCTTGCCCTGGGCCAGGCCCTGGGCTGCAGCTGGGGATGGGGTATGCCCGGGTACACACAGCCCTGCCCTGGGACGCTGCCCTCTCCCCCCTTGGCAGGAGGCCTCCTTCGAGTACCTGCAGAACGAGGGAGAGCGGCTGCTCCTGGAGGCCATGGACGAGCTGGAGGTGGCCTTCAACAACACCAGTGTGCGCACCGACTGCAACCACATCTTCCTCAACTTCGTGCCCACCGTCATCATGGACCCCTCCAAGGTCTTGCCTTCTGTGGGGACCGGGTGGCCCTGACCAGGCTCTGGGTTCAACCTCATGTGGCTCCTCAGGCCCTGTCCCTCTGGACCTCAGTTGCCACAGGAGAATAAACCTTCTGCCTTTTAATTCCAGAGCCCTATTTTAGGCACTGCCCTGTTTTAGCCATGCCTTAGATGGCTTTTTCTTTGATTTTTTTTTTTTTCTTGAGACAGAGTCACCTTGCCCCAGGTTAGAGTGCAGTGACATCACAGCTCACAGCAACCTCAAACTAACTTCAGGGCTCAAGTGATCCTCCTTCCTCAGCCTCCTGAGTAACTGGGACTACAGGCACCTTTCACAATACCCAGATGGTTTTTCTATTTTTAGTAGAGATGGAATCTCGCTCTTGCTCAGGCTGGTCTTGAACTCCTGAGCTCAAACAATCCACCCACCTCAGCCTCTCCTAGGATTACAGGCCTGAGCCACCATGCTCAACCAGAGAGGCAAGCTTTTTATCCCCCATTGACAGATGAAGAAACAGGCTGCCAAGTGACCAAGCTGGTGTCCCTCCATTATCCCATCTTTATGCCCTTGTCTGTTTGTTTGTTTTTTGCAATTTTTGGCTGAGGCTGGGTTTGAACCCTCCACCTCCGGCATATGGGGTCAGTGCTCTGCTCCTTTGAGCCACAGGCGCCACCCCTTTATGTCTTTCTTAATCTATGCAGAGTAAGACTGTCTCTAAAAAAAAAAAAAAAAAAGGCTTGCCTCTCTGAAGACTAAAGAGAGCAAAATGAGTTAATGAGCTTCAGATGCTTAGCATGATGCCTTTCGTTGTCACTGGCTGATACTTGGTACGTCCCAGCATTTTGCATCCAGTAAACCCATCATCCTGCTGTTGTCAGCATGTGGAATGAGTGGGCTCTGAGTCTGGAATCGCTGTGTTTTGGGCCAGATTGAGGAGTCTGTACGCTCCATGGTTATGCGATACGGCAGCCGCTTGTGGAAACTCCGAGTGCTACAGGCTGAGGTCAAGATCAACATCCGCCAGACCACCACGGGCAGTGCCGTCCCCATCCGCCTGTTCATCACCAACGAGTCAGGCTACTACCTGGACATCAGCCTGTACAAAGAGCTGACCGACCCGAGATCTGGAAATGTAAGTTGAAGCAGAGGCAGGCCGCTTAGGACAGTAAGATGGAGATTAAAAGGACATTTAGTGGCTGTCTTGGTTTCCCGTGCAGGACTGAAATGGCTCCTCCGGGTTTTATGATGAACGTGTGAGCTTCTGAATTCTGATTCTCCATTCTCCTAGAAAGGAGAACGAATCCTCCAAAGTTTGATCCATTCTAAGTTATATTTAGGATAAGATATGGGGTACTATGGTTGATAAGTTTACCTAGGGAAATAGATTTTCTCCCCAACTTGTTTTAGAACCAACTTTTATAGAGTGAATCAAATATACTTTTTTTTATTGTTGACGATTCATTGAGGGTACAAAGAACCAGGTTACATTGATTGCTTGTGTCAGAGAAAGACCCTTGCATAATAGTGATCCACCCCCAAAAGGTGTACCAACCCCTGTGATCCCCCACCCCTTCTCTCCTTCCCTTTCTCTGCTCTCCCTCCCCCACCCCTAATTAACAATTAAGTCATTAATTTTTCTCATAACAGAATTGGGTACATAGGATTTTTTTTTTTTTTTTTTTTTTAGTACATAGGATTCTTGTTTCTCCATTCTTGTGATACTTTGCCAAGAATAATGTGTTCCACTTACATCCAGGCTAATACAAAAGATGTAAAGTCTTCATCTTTTTTAATGGCTGAATGCTGTTCCATGGTATACACATACCATAGCTTGTTAATCCATTCCTGGGTTGGTGGGCATTTAGGCTGCTTCCACATTTTGGCAATTGTAAATTGAGCTGCAATAAACAGTCCAGTGCATGTGTCACCCAAATATACTTTTGACTGTCAGTTATATATATGTGTGTGTTGGTTATATATGTGTATTTGTATATTTATGTAGTATGTGTGTATAAATATATATGTGTATATGTGTATATAAATACGGTATATATACACATTTTATTTATTTTGGAATAAAGACTCAAGACTCTAAAGAAATTACACATTAGTATAGAGAATAAAACAGTACAGAGAGTTCCCTTGTACCTTTCACCCAGCTCCACAATGGAAACATTTTACTTAATGGTCTTATATCATCAATACAGGAAACCGATGTTGGCATAGTACTATTAACTCGAGTACAGACCGTATTTGATTTGTATGTTCTGAATGGCACTATGATCACTATATTTTTGGAGCTCTGTTTGCACATTGTCCCTTCTTGTTCTGGTTGTCCAAAGTGATGGAGAAGAGACTTGCACCTATCCTGGGAACTCCTGTTGTCATGCCACATAACATGCCTTGCTTCTCTGCGCTTTTATCACTGAGGCCTGGGTAGCGATAACTGGGGAGGAATGTGGCTCTCTGAGACCTGCTCCCTTACTCTCTGTTTTTCTTTCCTTCTTTCTGGTCCAGATCATGTTTCATTCCTTTGGCAACAAACAAGGGCCCCAGCACGGGATGCTGATCAATACTCCCTATGTCACCAAGGATCTGCTTCAGGCCAAGAGATTCCAGGCCCAGTCCTTGGGGACCACCTACATCTATGACTTCCCAGAAATGTTCCGACAGGCAAGTCTGTGTCTCAGCTGTGTCACCACCCCCCGGTTCTCCCAGCAGTCTCTATCAGAACCAACCCCCCAGCCTTAGATCCTCTTCTAAAGACTCAATCTAAAAAACAAGTGTTGGGCTGGGTGCAGTGGCTCACACTGGTAATCCCAGCACTTTGGGAGGCCAAGGCAGAGAGACTGCTTGAGACCAGGAGTTTGAGGCTTGAGCAACATAGGAAGACCCCCTCCTTATAAAAAAAAAAAAAGAAAGAAAGAAAGAAAGAAAATTAGGTAGGCATGGTAGCATGCACCTGTAGTCTGAGCTACTCAGGAGGCTGAGGCAGGAGAATCACTTGAGCCCAGGAATTTGAAGTTGTTCCCCTGAGCTCTGGTGATGTACTCTGGCCTGGGCAACAGTCAAAATAAGTAAACAAATAAGTAAACCTAACTTATCCCAATGATAAAATAATATGATCTAGAAACTTCGGATATAAAAGAAAATGATAGAAAAAAAAAACTCCTAGTCCCACGGCCTGTGACAGGTGGCTTAGCACTTTCATATGTGTTTCCTTCCAGTCTTTTTAATGGTCATTTATTGCCTGGTACTTGGCAGGCTATTGTGAGGCTACATAGACAATGAGGAAGAGGATGGGGTCACTGCCTTTGAGGAAGTTCGGTCAACTTTTGAAAAGCAATGTTTTGTTAAGTTTTTGTGATTATTAAGGTGAATGTTGGGAAATAGAGAAAAGTAGGAATAAGGAAATAAAATTTCACCTGTATGTAATCTTCCCACCACTGATACAAGTAGTGAAATTTTAGTGTGTTTCCTTGAGGTATTCTTTTAGGCCTTTCCATTTCTATGTTGTAGATGAAAGACACTGGCATTGGTCTCGTAGGTGTCTCTGCACCTCCCCACTGTTGCTTTATGATTGAAATTCATGAGACAAAGTTCAGGGGCCTTCCACTGTAGGCAGGATGTGTCAGTTCCTCCCTACACCTGTGCTCCAGACATAGAGGATGCAGAATAGTAGGAAAAGCTGCTCTTTAGAGGCCCATAGGCCCGAGCTGAAATGCTGGATCTGTCCCTTGCTTCCTGTTGTCCCTAAGCAAGTTCCTTTACCTCTCTGGGCCTCAGTTTCCTCCTCTGTAAGAAGAGGATAATAATAGTCCCTACCTTACAAGGTTGTTGGAGGAATATATGTAACATACTCAGTCAGAACTTAATAAATGGAAACCTTTGTGATTAAGAATGTCATTGTCTATATCCTTTTGCCCCTGGCCTCAAAGACTGTGGGGGAGGAAGCATGACTAAATCAGAAGCAAATCAATCCTCTTCTTCTTTTTAGATAAATAGAATAATATGGACAACCTCTATACATTTGAAAACTTAGATGAAATCGAAAATTTCCAAGGGAAGTATATCTTATCAAAACTGACTCAAGAAGAAATAGAAAATCTGATAGGAATAGATCATAAGCATTAAAGAAACTGAATTAATAGTTAAAAAAAATTGGGCCTAGATGGTTTTATAATAATTTTTATCAAATTTTCAAGGAACAGATAATTCCCTCTCTGGAGATACAAATTGTTTGGAGGAAAAAAAGGCAAATGCTTCTTAATGCATTTTATCAGGTTATTACCTTACTATTAATCCCACATAAGAACGTCAGGGAAAGGGACATTTGTTATTTCATTTATGAGCATAGACACAAAAATAATAAAATATTAGCAAATAAAATCCAGTAATGAGTTTTTCTAAGAAGGTTTAGAACAAACAGGGTTTATCTTATGACAACTTTTATGATTTGATATTAGGAAATCTATTCATAAAATTCACCATATTGATAGTGTAAGAAAAAACTTAAATTTCTCAATAGGTACAAAAAATTTGCCAAGCTAACATCTGTTTATAATAAAAGCATTTAATAAACTAGGAATAGAAGGTAATTTGTTTATGTTAATAAAAGATATCCATCTAAAATTAATAGAACCTAAAATGGTGAAATGGTTAGAAGTGTTCTCTTTAAAAAACTGGCGCCTGTAGTCCCAGCTGCTTGGGAGGCTGAGGCAAGAGAATGGCTTAAGCCCAAGAATTTGAGGTTGCTGTGAACTGTGATACCACAGCACTCTACCAAGGGCGACATAGTGAAACTCTGTCTCAAAAAAAAAACTGGCACAGGACAGAATTATACATTATCATCAATTCTATTCCATATTTTTATTGGAGTTCCTGGCTAATGAAATAACATGAGAAAAAAGGTTTGAAAGAAAAAGCAATTTTTTTTTGCAAATGATATAAATATTTACGTACAAAATCCAAGAAAATATATAGAGCCAGTTAGAGAATATAGCAGGATTGCTAGATATAAGATCAATATACAAAAATTAATTGTGTTCCCATAGACCAGCAGTAATTGTACAATATAATTGGTGTGGGGGGATACCCTTTACAATATCAAGATTAATTATAACTTAGGAATAAATAAAACAAAAAAACTAAGGTCTTTACAGGGGAAATTTAAAAACTTTATTGAAATACATTAAGCCTCAGTAAATAGAGAGATATACCATCCTCATGAATGATGGGAAGATTCAATATTGTGAAGATACTGTGCTTAAATTAATAATATAGTATAACCCATAGTTTTTTG
Source organism: Galagoides demidoff (assembly GCA_963574575.1). Lineage (NCBI taxonomy): Eukaryota > Metazoa > Chordata > Mammalia > Primates > Galagidae > Galagoides > Galagoides demidoff. The sequence goes on along the minus strand of CAUYQV010042761.1, from coordinate 158,827 downwards.
ATGAAACTCAAAAAGGCTGATCCTAAAATTTATACGGAAAAGTAAAAACAGTTTTGAAAAAGAACAACATCAGGAGGACTCAGCTTGGTGGATGTCGTAACTTATTTTAAAGCAACAGTAGTTAGGTCAATGTGGTATTTTTGTGATGGAGCTAGACAAATAGTTTAGTGGAACAAAATGCAGAGCCTAGACTTGAACCCACTCATCAACAGTATCTTGATCGATTATGAACCCGGTGGATGATTATCCAATTGGAAAAAGTAAATTTAGATTTCTGCCACATCCAGTAACACACATTTAAAAAGGATTAAAGCCACCTGGAGTCAGTGAAAACCACAAACTATATAGGAAAAGACCCATACATTTTGTTGAAACTTAAAAGTTGTTTACACCAAAGAGAAAAGATAAGCCCCAGAGATTGGGAGAATATGTTTTAGTGCCTATTATCAGCAAGGGATTAGAACTAGATGGTCTAGAGCAGCGTTTCCCAACCTTTTGGCACCAGGGATCAGTTTCATGGAAGATAAATTCCCTCGGACCTTGCGGGGGAGGATGGTTTTGACATGAATCTGCACACAATTGATTTATTAGGGTCCCAGTCACCTCTCTACTAATGATAATCTGTATTTGCAGCTGCTCTCCAGCTCTAGCATTGCCGCCTCAGCTCCCCCCAGATCATCAGGCATTAGATTCTCATAAGGAACTCACAACCTAGGGTCCTCACATGGGCAGTTTACCATAGGGTTCGTGCTCTTATGAGAATCTAATGCGGCTGCTGATCTGACAGGAGGCGGAGCCCAGGCAGTGATGCGAGTGATGGGGCGTGGCTGTAAATGCAGATGAAGCTTTGATTGGCACCTGCCACTCACCTCCAGCTATGTAGCCTGGTTTCTCACAGGCCAAGGACTGGTACTGTTCTATGGCCTGCGGGGTGGAGACCACTGATCTGCACAACACTTATAAATCAGTCAGGAAAAAGAAAAGCAAAACTCCTAAAAAATATGGCCAGGAGTTATAAACAGAAAACTTGCCAAAGAAACTCACATGGTTAATAAACACATTAAAAGGTGCTCACTTTACTATGTCAGTGAAGTGCAGATCAATACCATGATACAATTTCACACCTAGCAGATGGGTAAACGTTTAAAAATCTGACAAAACCAAATGTTAGGAGACTATGTGGAGCAAGGGAGCTCTTATATATTCTCACTGGCCTTTGTAAAGAGGTTGAAAAATGTAGAAGCTATTTGATAGTGTCAAGTAAAGTTAAAGCTTCACCTCCCCTATGACCCAGCAGTCCTGCTCCTTGGGGTATATGTATGTGCATATGTGCACAGGTAGATGGTATAATTCTCACCCACGTTTGTAAGAAGAGACCACATGAATGTCCATTGCGGCCTCACTGGCAATACCGTAGAACTGGAAACAATCTAAATGCTCCTAAATAGAGTTATGAATCAATGAATTGTGATATGCTCGTACCATGAAAAACTGAACAGCAGAGAAATAAACCAGAGCTAAATGTATCAATACAGATAAATCTCTCAAACATGATGGGGGACAGAAAAAGTAACTTATAGAAGGATGTGTCCAGTGTGGTACCACTTACTTAGAGTTTGTTTGAATAAAGCTGCATGTTTTAACGTGTGCATATGTGATGAGGTAAAAACACACAAGCACACATAGACTCAGGGGTGGGGATTGTGTGCCAGGGACCTCAACCACATTTTTCTTCTTTTTTAAAACAATCTTAAGCAACTGTGGAAACAGGATTTGACAAAGCCACCAGACAGGTACCTGGATGTTTGTTTATTATTCTACATTCTACATGGATTTTTTTTAATTGTGCTTCAAATATTTCATGATAAAAAAAGAGAGCAGGAACTGGAAAATTCACGCTGAAATTGTGACAACCATCTTCATCTAAGGACAGTACTTCCCTACTGGGAATGTCACGCCTTTTCTCTTCCCTCTCTTCTTCCCTCCCTAGGCCCTCTTTAAACTGTGGGGCTCCCCAGACAAGTACCCGAAAGACATCCTGACGTACACAGAATTAGTATTGGACTCTCAGGGCCAGCTGGTGGAGATGAACCGACTTCCTGGTGGAAACGAGGTAGGAACTCCCCCGGGCCTGGAGTCACCCTTTGTAAAAAGTGTCTACTTAAGAAATAAAATTATTGGGGGCAGCACCTGTGGCCTCATATGCCGGAGGTGGCAGGTTCAAACCCAGCCCCGGCCAAAAAAAGAAACAAAAGCATTTTCTCTGTGCATTTGTTTTCTTGCCAGGTGGGCATGGTGGCCTTCAAAATGCGGTTCAAGACCCAGGAGTATCCGGAAGGGCGGGATGTGATTGTCATCGGCAATGACATCACCTTCCGCATCGGCTCCTTTGGCCCAGGGGAGGACCTTCTGTACCTGAGGGCATCTGAGATGGCCCGGGCAGAGGGCATCCCTAAAATCTACCTGGCAGCCAACAGTGGGGCCCGCATCGGCATGGCGGAGGAGATCAAACACATGTTCCAGGTGGCTTGGGTGGACCCGGAAGACCCCCAAAAAGTATGTCATGAAGCTGGTGTGGTGGGTTGATTTCACTGTGCTATTGTATTTTCAGTGAGGGTGATAGCTAGAGGGTGGAAAAATCTTAACTCTTTTTATGTATAAAGCACAGATATATGTGCAGTGTGTAACAACCATGCAGGGTATCAGTGGCTTTAAAATTTCATTAGTGGGGAGGGTGGTGATGAGTTAAAAAAAAGTCTAAAAAGTCTCCTTAGCAGGATGAGAGTAGAACAAAGTTGATAAATGCTGAGCCAATATATACTGAGCATTTCCTGAATGCCGTGTGCCCTGACAATACACCACTGCCGGCCTCAGAGAATTCTTAAAAATCCTCCAGGACTGCAGGCCTCAAACCCTAGGCTGCGGACTGGTATCAGTCCATGGCCTGTTAAGAACCTGGCTAACTGGATTCATAGCCTCATTGAAGTATATTTTTTAAGGGGTTTAAGTACCTGTACCTGACTCCCCAAGACTTCACCAAAATCAGCTCCCTGAACTCCGTCCACTGTAAACACATCGAGGAAGGAGGAGAATCCAGGTAAATAACTTATCAGGTAGCTCCTTAATTTTGTTCATGGTTCCTATCAGCCAGTAACAGAAAATGCCTCCTGTCCTCTGAGCTTGTGTCGATTGATATTTTTAGTGGGGCTGTGATGTTTATATGGCAGGAACCCCTAAGCTTCTGTGGAGGGGGCAAAGATGACTTAAATATTTGGGACATTCTCCAAGGTGAACTCATCCATGTTGTTATAAAATGGATCACCCCTTATATAAAAATAGCACATCGTGCAGTGGGAATCCAATAGATTGGATTGGATGAGCTTGGGATGACCCAGGAGCCACAAGCTCACACTTGAGGAACAGACTGGCCAAATGGACATGGCAGTAATTTGGCAAATGGAAGACGTGGACAGGACAGGGCAGGGATCTGAGAACTTCAAAGTTTGTCTTTCTTAGTGGGGGCTGACTAAATCCAGGAATCCCTAGGCTGGGTTTTCCAAAATGTTAGTTAGTGATACGTGGGGGAGGAAAAGTTTAGGTGAGTTTGGGAAATACTGGGTTAAATGAGATTTAATAAACATCTGTACTGTGCAGGCCTTCTCAGAACTTTTAATATGCTAAAGTCCTTTGTAAATCTTTAACAGGAGGTAGGCTGGACCGTTTCTCAGGCTTACGTGGTCACTGAATGTTGATTAATTGTGAACAGGCTTTCCCTGCATACCCCCATCTCTCTGTAGACCAGCGGTTCTCAACCTGTGGGTCATGACCCCTTTTTAACAATGAAAATACATTGCGGCATTAGGAAGGTTGAGAATCACTGCTGTAGACCAAATACTGTCCCAGATTGCTTTTGGAAGATTATGGGGTGGAGTGATGTTTTTTTAAGTCTCCAAATGCCATACATCTTTGGGTAAGGGAGAAGGTGACAATATTTGATTCAGTACTTGCCCTTTTAGAAATGTTAGCCCCTGTTGCAAGGGTTCTAGACCCCTACTATCACTGAACCTCCGGCGACCTTTCCCCTTCCAGTCTCTCACCTTGCTCCCCAACCCTTCTTGTTTTGGGTCCCTGGGATTTCCTGGGCTAGAGTTCTGCCTTTAACCTGTGTTTGGTATTGGAAGGTATGTCATCACGGATATCATTGGGAAGGACGATGGCCTGGGCGTGGAGAATCTGAAGGGCTCGGGCACCATTGCTGGGGAGTCCTCCTTGGCTTATGAAGAGATTGTCACCATTAGCTTGGTGAGTCCCTCCTGTTTTCTTTTCTTTTTCAACTTTGCTTTTAGAGACTTTCAAATAGTCACAAGAGTAGAGAGGATCAATAATGAGTGCCACGTGCCGATCACAAAGCTCCCCCGTCAGCAATGTGCAGCCTTTCCCGTTTCCGCTGTCCACCTTCCACCCCCACCCAGCTTAGAATATTTTAAAGCCAGCTCCCATCACGTCTTCTCCCTTGAAACACTTCAGGTGGCTCTGCAGCAGAGATGAGGACTTTTTCTTTCCTTTTTACATAACTGCAATGCTGTTATTACACACAAAACCCAAACAACTATTCTTTAATGTCATTGGAACCCAGTTTTGGTTTCTGTCTTAAGACTTATCTTGGGAATGTCTTTACAGTTGGTTTGTTTGGATCAGGAGCCCATGGGCTCTTATTTCAAAGGTATTTAGTGTTTAGAAGAACTTGTGTCTGACTCGAACTGGTAGAGAATGAGTATTCCCCATTGTAGCCCCATGGCTTTTCTAAATCTGTCCTGTCTCTAGTACTAGTGATAGTGGTGGCAGCTGCTGCAGTCATAATAACAGTAGTAGCAATAGTAGCAGCAGGAGTAGTAATAGTAGTAGTAGTAGTGATAATAGCAATAGTAATAGTAGTGGTAGTAATAGTAGTAATAGGGGTAATAACAGTAGTGATGTTAGTAGTAATAGTACCAGTAGTAATGCTGGTAATAATGGTAGTGATGATAGTAGTAATAGCACTCTTTAGTTATAATCTGTCTTTCAAGGCCTCGTTTTTACATGCAAATTTAAATCTTTAGCTTCCAAGGCAGAAGATGCTGGCCCTGAATGTCTTCCTTAGGCTTACTCTCTAGATAGTTTATATATACCTGTGTATTTCATTTTGTAGTTAGGACTCACCAGAAGTTGCAACATGGTGTGGAGAATCCCACGGACCCCTTCCAGCATCCTGCATAACAACGGTCCATTAACAAAACCAGGAAACTGGCTAGGAGTGGTGGCTCACACCTGTAATCCCAGCACTCTGGGAGGCTGAGGCAAATGGATTGCCTGAGCTCACAGGTTTGAGACCAGCCTGAGCAAGAGCAAAACCCATCTCTAAAAATAGCTGGGAGTTGTGGCAAGTGCCTGTAGTCCCAGCTACGCGGGAGGCTGAGGCAAGAGAATTGCTTGAGCCCAAGAGTTTGAGGTTTCTGGGAGGTGTGATGCTACAGCACTCTATCAGGAGCAAGAAAGTGAGACTCTATTCCCCCCCCCAAAACAAAACAAAGCAAAACACTAGGAAACTGATGTTGGTACGATACTGTTAACTCAGTCCAGACTTTATTGGATTTCACTAGTTTTTATGTGCACTCTTAGATGTCCTTTCGGTTGTGCAAGAGTCTAATGGCTTGTGAATGGCCGAGCTCAGCTAAGCTACACACAAGCCTCTTAAGATCCCGAACATTCATTGTAAAGGCTGCTGTTTGCCTTTACAACAATCTTTACAAACCATTTTCTCTCCAGATAGGAAGCCAAGCTCAAACTGGGCACTTTCGCCTCTCTGTTTGGCCCCAAAGCAGGTTGCCATTGGCCATTTTTGCCCAGCAGGCCCCTGGGCTCTCCGCTGCAGTGGACAGTGGGTGCCACGGCACTCCCGGGAATTCAAAAGGTCTCTTCTCCCCACAGGTGACTTGCCGAGCCCTTGGGATCGGAGCCTACTTGGTGAGGCTGGGCCAGCGAGTGATCCAGGTGGAAAACTCCCACATCATCCTCACAGGAGCAAGTGCTCTCAACAAGGTGACGGGGAGGGGCCTCCTGTGTGAGGAGGGGAACATGGGGCCGGTAGTCATTTTAACATTCCCGTTGACCCCTGGTGGGTTTCTTCTTCAATATACAGCCAGTGTCATTCCTACTGATACGGAGATATTTTTCCAATTTGTAGCTATCTGGGCCTCTGAGGAGGCCACAAAAGAAGTTTTAGGCTACTTGTAGAACTATCTTCCTATATTACTGGCATTTTCAAACAACATTATTAAAGCAGCATTGCACATTACAGAAAAGTGGGAAAAGAACAACAGAAAAAAGTAATTTTGCTCCTTCTATAATTTCTGTGTTGTTCCCTCTCATCTTCTGTCTTTCGGTGGTTAATTTGTGGTGAGGAAACAGTTTAGTGTTCTACCATTTTTACTGTATTAAAACACTTTTCAAATTGTTATAAAGTCCACTCGGCTCTCATGGAGACTTCTCAAAGTCTGGCTCTTAAACCAACTAAAGTTTCCAGGTGATACTTGTTAGGAATGCAGAGTCTCAGGCCTCACTGCTGACTGCTGAATCAGAAACACTGGGCAGGTAGATTTTCTTTTTTATTGAAACAGGGTCTCTCTCTGTCACCCCAAGCTGGAGTGCTGTGGCTCTATCATGCCTCACTACAACCTCAAACTCCTAGGCTCAACTATCCTCCTGCCTCAGCCTGAGTAGCTGGAACTAGAGGCACATACACTGTGCCTGGCTAATTTTTAATTTTTTTGTAGAGATGGGGTCTCACATCACCCACATTGTTCTCAAACTCCTGGTCTCAAGTGACTACTTGCATTGGCCTCCCAAAGTTCTAGGATTACAGGTGTGAGCCACTGCACCCAGCCTCAGATTTTGCTTTTGAGATGGCCAAAGTAGTTAGATGCATCACTGGTTCTCAAATGAGAGAACTAATGTAATGTATTGGCTGTGTATTGGAATTATCTGGAATATTTTGTTTTTGTTGTTGCAGCTTGGGTGGGGCCCAGTTTGAACCCGCCACCCTCAGTATCGGGGGTCGGCGCCCTACTCATTGAGCCACAGGCACCGTCCTGGAAATTTTTTTTTTAAAAGAAAAAAAAATCTATGCCTGGGTCCTAGCCCCAAAGATTCTGGTGTTACTGGTCTGGGTGCAGCCTGGGCATCAGGGTTTTTGAAAAGTCCCAGGTGGTTGGTTCTAAAGTGTGGGCAGGATGGAGAGCCCCTGAGTAGGATTACTTCTGAACAGGTGGGAGAGCTCTGGGCTGTGCAGGACTTGGCTAACCGTGTTGTGTCAAAGCAGGTCCTGGGAAGAGAGGTCTACACGTCCAACAACCAGCTGGGGGGCGTGCAGATCATGCATTACAATGGTGTCTCCCACATCACCGTGCCAGATGACTTCGAGGGCGTCTATACCATCCTAGAGTGGCTGTCCTATATGCCAAAGGTGCAGTATCCTCCCTGCTTCCTAGAGCCTAGAAGACTCTCTATCAAGCTCGTTTGTTAATTGTGTCTCTGTCACCTCCTGAGTGGTGTGGTCTCTGATGCCTAGCCCTGTACTATTGCTCTTTGGGTGGCACTAATGCTATTGTAGGGATGCTATCTATCTGTTGGTTCTTTAAAAAGGAGTAGCATTGCCTCTTGACAGAAAAGGCAACATGGGTAGTAGAGACTCCTCAAGCTTTCTGTTCAGGCTGGATTTGATTCCTGACTTCAGCTGCAGGAGTTACATGATTCTGAGACAGTCTTTTACTCTTTCTCAGCCTCAGTTTCCTCATCCATGAAATGGGAATAATCACATTACCTATCCCGTGGAGTCATGATGATTAAGTGGAATGATATTTAGAGCTCAGAACTTGGCAGGGCCTCGCCAAATGCTACTCGTGATGTGAGGGTTAGTTAGTTCAGGTGGCGCCTCTTTAACTCCATGTTAACCAGGCAGATGTTAGGGGTACTGTTTCTCCATTGTCTGATGGTGATGATTGTCCTACCTGATTCTTAGAAGATCTACTCAAAAGCAGAGAATGAGATAATGGTGAGCTTAGTGCTTAATTAATGGTAACATTCTACACAGATGAGTGAGGTCGTTATTCTTCATCATAATTATTTCTGAAATGTTGGTTCCACAGTTCAGCTCATTCTATACCTTCTACCAAAACTCCCAAGTTAAAATATTTTCATACCTGGGACTTCTTACTCCTGAGTGCTCCTTTTCCCCATCGGCATGCCACCTGTTACCACTATCTGCAGCCAGTCTTTTTCTTTCTTTTAAATGACATTCTTCTCATCTTGCTTTTTGTAGCAGGAACAAGCCTTTCCTCCCTTTCTTTTACTTCCCAGATCACTGAATCCATCTGAACCCTGAAGGACACTCAGGAGCTCATGAACTAGATGTCAAAAGAATCCATGGGATGGCCAGTCTTTGTCTGGCATTTTCCAAACAGAGCAGTGACTTCAGAGGCCTAGGGAAGGGATGTTGCTACATAATTAGGCATAACCTAGTCAGAGGAGAAAAGTACAAATAGCAGAGTAGGAAGCATTGTTGACAAGCACCAGAGCCTGAGTTGGAGACTTGGCTTTCTTTTTTAGGATAATCTCAGCCCGGTCCCTATCATCACACCCACTGACCCCATTGACAGAGAAATTGAATTCCTCCCATCCAGAGCTCCCTACGATCCCCGGTGGATGCTTGCAGGAAGGCCTCATCCAAGTAAGTCCTATAGTGTTTTGCCTGGGACCTGGGTCTTGGATTTCTTTCAGGGCCGGGATAAAGGAGCACTTAGGTAGAAGCATTGATATGATCCTATATCCCAGAGCAGTACTGCTGAGACCAAATGCAGGGGGAGTGGAGAAATGATGATTTCTCTGAGCCATTGACCAGGAGGGGATGGGAACAGCCTCTGGTTTCTGGAGCTGATAGGGAAGTGTGAGATGCAATGGTGGTTGTGACCTGCCTCCCCAGGGTCACACTGATCTCTCTTCCTATCCCTCTTCTCTCTGTTTCTTTGGCTAAACCTTCACCAAGAACTCTCTGAGAGTTTATCCAGGATGGGCAATCGGGCCTCTTCTAAACACACACACCCCTGTGCACACACACACACTCTCTGTCTCTTTCTATAAGAGGGGTGGGTTTGTCTCTTGCAGGTATATCATTTCATGTTGAGCAACCAGAACAGAACAGGAAAGCTGAGCTCCCTGTTACCATATCCCAAGTCTAGAATTTCCTGTGCTGCTCCCTTTAGACCCTGGCCGATTCTTCCGTGCAATGCGGGAAAGGCGACCCTCAGGAGCAGGCCAAACCCCAGCCAGCAAAGGGAGCCTAGTGGCTTGCTGCCGTCTGTTTCCATTTCCCTGTGGCTCTCTTGTAGGGGCTGCTTATTGTAATTAAAAAATGTTCAGTTTCTCCCTGACAGTTGTCTCCACCCAGTCAGGTGTGGAAGCTGGGCTGTCCCATTCCCAAGTGCCCTGCCTCCCACACACTTGCCCCTGAGACTCCTCACGCTGTCTGGCTCCCCCCTCCTTGTCAAAACTTACATTGTCATGTGGATTTAAATTTCCAGCTGGGTGCCCATAGCTCAGTGGTTAGGGCACCAGCCACATGCCCTGGGCCTGCTAAACAAACAACAACAAAAATAGCTGGGCATTTTGGTGGGCGCCTGTAGTCCCAACTACTAGGGAGGCTGAGACAAGAGGATCACTTGAGCCCAAGAATTTGAGGTTGCTGTGAGCTATGATGCCATAGCACTCTACCAAGGGTTTAGAAACTTTCCCTAAATCAATCGATCAATCAATCTCCATTTCCTCTCTAGCAGTGGCTGTAGTTGACATCATCATATTCTTTCTGTCTGTTTGGGGAATTGAAGACTTTCTAACCAGTTCAGGGATTATTACGCTGCAACCAGCAGGCCAGGATGAATTTTCCTGAGCAGGCGGTCCCTCCCTGAAGTCCCACCTGCTGGGAGATGGCCATCAGCACGTTTTGCATCTTGGGAAGAGAAAGTAGGGCCTGTGATTAGGATGTCAGTGTGTTTGGTATCGATGGGAAATTGGTGGCAATTGGATGTTCCATATGGACTGAATTCCTGACTTCGTGTATGTTTTGCAGCCCTGTTTATTGTGGGTTTTTTTTGTTTGTTTGTTTGTTTTGTTTTTTTGTAAGGGCTTAGGATCTGTGTGGTCTTGGGGGAAGGGGACATTTGGGCTACGAGTTTAAAGACAAGCCGTCCTTACAGAGATTGTAGAATAGTCTACTCAGCCAGGTTTCCCCCTGGAGGCCCTCACTACACAGCCCCTCATCCTGGGCACTGCCCTTCTGTCCACAGCTTTGAAGGGAACCTGGCAGAGTGGATTCTTCGACCATGGCAGCTTCAAGGAAATCATGGCACCCTGGGCCCAGACCGTGGTGACAGGACGAGCAAGGTTGCCGTGAGGATGGGAGCAGGCTACATGCACCCAGGCATTGGGACTCCCAGGCATTAGGCTGGGGGGCCACTGGGGACATTTTCTTCCGGTCTCCAGGATTTTCCCAAACAAAAACCCAACTAGGGGAATGGTTTTCTGGATATGAAATCTAGATTCTCTGTCTGTGGCCTCAGAAGGCATCTCAGGCAACCTCCTTCTGAGGGCCAGGACCCTAACCTCTGGTCACTCCCCAGCTGTGGGGGCCACTAACCCTTTTGGGAATCAGATGGTGGCCCTGGTGACCCTCCCCAGAAAACTACACAGACAGTGAACACTCTGAATTCCATTTCAAGAGGGCCATGGACAGGATCTCTGTTGTACACAATTGCTGGTGGGAGGCTTAGATGCTTGGATGGTTTCCAAGCTGAGCAGCTCACTCATTAGGGATGTAGCCTTCATCTTCTTGGACAGCTCCAGCTGCCTGAAAATTCTTCCTTATATTGGGCCCCAGATTGGATCCTCAGAATTCACTGCTCCACTTCTGTCACATATGACCAGCAGCTACCACATCTCAGTGTAGGTCTAGACACCAAGCCACACTTGGAAAGAGCTTAAGGACATGATCTTGACTGAGACCCAGGTCAGGGGTCAGCCGCAAGCCGGGTGCGTCACTAGATTGTTCATTTACTTACATAATGACCCTACAAGGCAGGTGGGGGTGGGGACTTTTCAATTAAGGGAAGGCCTTCACGTGGAAGAAGGAGTTGATTTAATGTCAGGTTTTTTACAAAAATGGTTTTTAAAAGAAACACTTATGGAGAAGTGAGTGCCAATCCTGTGTGGAGTACTTTAGTATGTGCAGCCCAGGAGGTAAATAACAACCACTTACAGCAACTACCACTTACACTTAGGACATTTAAACTGCTTAGCGTGTGTTTTTACTTCCAACCACCACAATGATCCCCATTTTATAGATGAAGGTGAGTGATTGAGGGTGGGGCGTAAGCTCACATCCACCAGAGCCAGGACTTGCAGCTATGACTCATACTGGGAACTGGAGTAGTAAATTCTGAGGATCCAATCTGGAGCCCAATATTAGGAAGAATTTTCAGGCAGCTGGAGCTGTCCAAGAAGATGAAGGCTACATGCTTTGGGGCACTTCCTTTGCCTTCCAGCAAATAATCCAACCAGATTAAAAATAGCATCCTCTCTGGGCAGCGCCTGTGGCTCAAAGGAGTGGGGTGCCGGCCCCATATGCCGAGGTGGCGGGTTCAAACCCAGCCCTGGCCGAAAACTGCAAAAAAAAAAAAAATAGCATCCTCTCCCACCTGCCTCTGTCCACACCCAGAAATGCCCACAGGTGGGGCTGGGGGACCCAGATGCCTCTGAAATCAGCCTGGGGTGCTGTGCTGCCTGGCACCCAGCTCACCTGTGCTTGCCTTCCAGGCTGGGTGGGATCCCCATTGGAGTGATCGCTGTAGAGACCCGGACAGTGGAATTGGTGGTCCCTGCAGACCCTGCCAACCTGGATTCTGAAGCCAAGGTGAGGGGCCCAGGAGCTGTGGCTACTGATTTTGGTGGCTTTGCCAGTGAGAGCGAGTGCTGGGCATGGTGGTCCCAAACCTGCCGTGCCATGGGTGGAAAGCAGCAGTTCAGCAATCCTTGGCCCCAGCGGGGCTGGTGCCTATTTCTCTGCTGCTCTGTCTGTGGGATACACGCTGCTAGGCACCATCTTTCCCTGGGCTTCCCTCCCATCTTGCCCCTGTTCCTTTTTTGTGTGTGAGGCCACGGCACATACTGGGAAGGGTTCAGAAGTCACAGGGCTGGGTCCTAGGACCAACATTGCTGCTGACTGAGTGTGACCTCTGCTAGCCTAGCACCCCTTTGAACTTGGGAATGGGGACAGAGGGAGCCCTGCTGGACTGCAATGTAAGGGTAGGCCCTTCTTTTGAGCCCAGGCTCTGGGGTGGGTGCCAGTGCAGATGGGATTGCCTGTCCTCCCTTTAGGGCAAGGCCCTGGCAGCTGTCCTGTTCCTGGGACCTGATCCAGGTGGCTCTGTGTTACAGATAATCCAGCAGGCGGGCCAGGTGTGGTTCCCAGACTCTGCCTACAAAACCGCCCAGGCCATAGAGGACTTCAGGAGGGAGAAGCTGCCCCTTCTGATCTTTGCCAACTGGAGAGGGTTCTCTGGGGGTATGAAAGGTAAGCTTTCTGCCCTGTGGCTCCCGTAGGGTCGGCACCTTTCAACAGCCCTGAATACAGGAGGCAGTTCAGCTCCTACTGTCTCATTCTATAGATGAGGACTTGGGGTCAGAAGCAGAGTGTGACTTTCCAGAGGTCACACTGTGAGGCACAAGGTGGGCAGGGGCACCCCTAAAACCTTCTGCGTGCCCCGGGCAGTCACCTCCTGGTGTGGTAAGGAGGGGCATCCACCCTGCCTGTCATAGAGGGCTGCGCTGAACCTCGTGTGCCCTTGCAGTTGTACACAGGCCCTTTGACGCCCCGAGCACATTCAGAGAAACAGTGGCTGTCAGTGGGGTGTTGAGGACAAAGCCAGAGGGGAGGCAGACGGACTTGCATGAATCCTTGCTAGCTAGGTGCTCTCAATGGGCCTCACTTTCCCTCTTTTGTGAATGGGAATAAGAATAGGGCCAATTTGGAGATACCCAGGTGAGGACCCGATGAGCTAATTCCTGGCACGTGGTGCAATTGCTGTTGATGTTATTGTTGCATTATTGGTTATCACACAGAGTGCCTGGGTGGGTACTCCAAGGGATGTGTCTTGGTGGAAGAAAAGGGCCGTGCTGGGCTGGATATGGTGGCTCATGCTTATAATCCTGTGTAGCACTTTGGAAGGCTGAGATGGGTGGATTCATTGAGCCTAGGTGTTCGAGACCAGCCTGAGCAAAAGTGAGACCCCATCTCTACTAAAAATAGAAAAACTAGCCAGGCATTGTGATGGGTGCCTGTAATCCCAACTACTCTAGAGGCTGAAGCAAGAGGATTGCTCAAGCCCAAGAGTTTGAGGTTGCTGTGAGCTATGTTGATGCCCCAGTATTCAACCCAGGGTGACAGAGTAAGACTCTGTCTCAAAAAAAAAAAAAAGAAAGAAAGAAAGAAAGAAAAAAGAAAAGGGTTGTGCTGCCTGTGGACAGTGGGAAGGGTCCATGTGATTTTCTGGGCTGTTCAATGGGCTGGAAACCATGGGGTCTTGGTGGGGGCTGTAGGGGGGAGCAATCATGGGCAAGTCTGAGCTGGAAGGATCTCAGAGATTGGTTAGTCCCTGTACCACCCCTGACAGATGAGAACACCAAATGTGAGTGACCTGTCCAAAATCACACAACCACTTGGGGAGTGATCTGTGTTCCCAAACCTTGGTCCAGTGCTCTATAAGCCTCTCAGCTGAGGTCAGGCAGGGTGGTGGCCTCACACATGGATCAGTGGCCTGAAGTCACCTAACCAGGCTTTGCTTTTCAGACATGTATGACCAGGTGCTGAAGTTTGGTGCCTACATAGTGGACGGCCTCAGGAAGTACACACAGCCTATCCTGATCTACATCCCACCCTACGCAGAGCTCCGGGGAGGCTCCTGGGTGGTCGTCGATGCCACCATCAACCCCCTATGCATAGAAATGTACGCCGACAAAGAGAGCAGGTAGGTGTGTTGCCTTTGACCTGGCTTAGCCTATTCTTCTTCTCCCAGTCTTGGGGCCCCATCACCTTTGAGCCACTGGCTGGGGATCACAGAGGCCATTCTGAGTTTCTGAAGGAAGGAGAACCTCCAGTTTCACCAATTTGCATCTAAGGCAGTGTGCGATTGGATTTCACAAGAGTTAGTAGCTGAAGCTATGGTGGAGGTGGAGGAATGTTGTCTCTTCTTTCATAGCTTGTACTCCTCTCCTGCCTAAGGAAGTTTGCAATCAGAAAATAAAAAGGTAACACCAAAAGGACATGAGCTTCCTGGCAGCCGAAATGAAAGGGGAAATATGATGAGCTGTTTATCTTTCATTAGAGTCTTGAGTTTCTCCCAAAGCTATGAGTTTCTGTAGAGGCTATTGCTGTTTTGCTCAGTTTTATAACTGAGGGCCTAACCTAGCTCCTGACACATGTAGGAAATACTGGCTAACCAAATGGAAGGAATATTTATATGAGGAGAAAGTAGTTCTTCATGGGAAAGAAAACTTGGCAGTTCTTTTTGTTGTTGTTTTGTTTTTTCGGAGAGTCTCACTCTATCACCCAGGCTATAGTGGCATCAGCCTAGCTCACAGCAACCTCAAACTTCCAGGCTCAAGTGATCCTCCTGCCTCAGCCTCCTGAGTAGCTGAGACTACAGTTGTCCACTACCACATGCAACTAATTTTTCTATTTTTAGAAGAGACAGGGTTTCACTTTTGCTCAGACTAGTCTCAGACTCCTGACCTCAAGCAGTCCTCCTCACCTTGGTCTCCCACAGTGCTAAGATTACAGACGTGAGCCACCACATTTGGCCTTGGCGTTTCTTTAGGAGGAATTTCTCCGAAGAACTCTTACAGAAGGGATAATGACCATAATGCTTGCAACACCGTGATTGATGGCTTCAAAGTGAAAACTACATGCTGTGCAAGATGTAAAAGCCTCAAAAGTAGTTCTACCCAAAATATAGGCCACACCATTCCTACCATTCCTATGTTCACTCCCTCATTCATTCATTCATTCATTCAGTGAGCATTTATTGAGTACCTACTGTGTGTCCAAATGTGCTATGCTTTATGCTAGTCAGTGTGATATGTTGGCAAACAAACTGAGTCTGTCCTATCTTCAGGGTTCCTAGACCCTTATGCTAGGGCAGCTGCTGAGGTCAGTGCCCCAGGAAGACTCAGGGTACTGAGCAACACTTGAATGGTATCATCATTCACTTTTCACTCTGGCCACCAGGAAGCTCAGAGATATCTGTCATATTCTTGAGGGCTTCAAAGCTGCCAAAAGCAAAAAAGGATGGGGAGACAGTGAGAGGTGAATAGGAGGGTGACTGGTACAGGACCATGTTGGGCACTCATTGTGCCTTTGTGAGCTTAAAAGAGACCAGAAGCAGTGTCCAGCCTCTAGGAGAACAGAAAAGTCAGAAAGGACTATGGCCACATAGCAAGAAGGTTTTATGGAGACTTTCTCTGTTATCATGGAGAAAGTCTTATGCTCTTGAACCTGAAAGCATCCTCTAGATTTCAGAAAGTATTATTTTAAAAAATTGGCTCAGTGTCTCCTTTTGTGGATATAGAGGCCCAGAAAAGAGAAATGACTCGCCCAAGGGCTCACGGTGTTGGTGAAAGAGCTGAGAACTGATCCCTAGATCTCCTGACTTTCTTACCAACATGTAGGAGCTGTCACTTGCTGGGAGACAACTCAGATACCCCCATCCCTGCTTTTTCTTTTTTTCAGGGGAAGCGTTTTGGAGCCAGAGGGAACAGTAGAGATTAAGTTCCGAAAGAAAGACCTGATAAAGTCCATGAGAAGGCTCGACCCAGTTTACAAGAAGCTCGTGGAACAGCTGGGTAAGTGGGGCTCAAAGGCATCCCCTCTCAGAGATCAAGAGAGGCCCAGCTGGCTCTATTGCTCGAAGTTTCTAGTATGCTAAAAATAAAGACATATCAAAAAAACAGCTGCAGCTATTGTGAGATATTTTAGATATTCACATTTCTAAATCAACCCCTTTCACATTAAGAATGTATATAATGCCATAGTGAATTTATTTCTCAGCACACACAAAATAAAACAATTGAAGTGTTTTCCAATAAGAAACATCAGAATTCTCTTATTGGATAACATCATGTTCCTTTAGAATTTCTAACCAGATATAAAGTATTTACCGATTTTGCTTGACTGATAGCTTTGTTTCACTTGTAGTCTTCAGGTGTAATTCTCTTTAAATGTTCAGATGAGATGGCATTGTCTTTATAACTGTGCTAGTCACAAGATTCATTACCAGGAGTGTGTATGATTTCTCTGTCTGGTTTGGTATCAGGATAATGCTGATCTCACAGAATGAGTTGGGAGGTGTTCGCCTCTATTGTCTAAGTTTGTGTAGCATTGGCATTATTTCTTTAAAACTTTGATTGGAGGTTTCTAACTACAAATTCAGCTTCTTTATTATATCCAGGACTATTAGTGTTACCTGTTTCCTCTTGAGTGAGCTTTGGTAGTTAATTATGTATTTCAAGGAATTTGTCTATTTCATTTACATTGTCAAATTGGCATAGAGTTGCTTCTTTTATGCCCTTTTATATTATTTTCGATGTATATTAAAAATGGTAATCGATAGAATCCTTACAAGCACAGTGGTTCTGATAGACGGGGAAGATTCTTGCACTCGTGAGTGCATTTCTGAGACAGCAGAAGCACCTTGATCCAGGAGTAATATCAGAGTTAAAAGTTCAAACTTCTCACGGGCCAAGGTCTACAGGTTCTGCAGACCCTCCCTGGCTTGTACCCTCCCGAGAAAAGAATCCCCCACACACACCTCATGTGGCCACCCTCCATGGTTGCTCTGAATGCCAGACTAGCTTTTCTGGGCACCTGCAGGGGCGCCGGAGCTCTCGGAGAAGGAGCGCAAGGACCTGGACAGCCGGCTGAAGGCTCGCGAGGACGTGCTGCTCCCCATCTACCACCAGGTGGCGGTGCAGTTCGCCGACCTTCACGATACACCCGGCCGGATGCTGGAGAAGGGTGTCATCTCTGTGAGAGCCCACAGCTGCCCAGGGGGGCGTGAAGGACCCGTCCCGAGGCCACCTGGTTTCCAACACATGGAGATTAGGGTTCAGGGGTGGGCATGGGTTAAACTCGGCTTGTTACAATCACCTGGAGAAGTTTAAAAAACCCAGTGTCTAGGTGGAGCTCCAGGTGGAGTAAATCCAAGCACCTGGGTTGGGAGCTAGGTAGTAGTATTGTATTTTTTACAGTTTTTGGCCGGGGCTGGGTTTGAACCTGCCACCTTCGGCCGGGGCCAGCGCTCTACTCCTTTGAGCCACAGGTGCCGCCTGGCAGTAGTATTTTTTTTTAATTCCTGAGAGTCCAATGGGCAGTGAGGTTTTGGAACCATTAATTGTATGCTTATGACCACTCGGTCAGCTGAGACCTGGGTTGGGTTTGGAAACCATTGTTGCTGCCAATTGTGCTCCCAGCCCTTGACTGACACAAGCCCTTCCTGATGCCCTGTCCCTAAAGGCGTCACACAGTCACCTGCCTGTGTCCAGGGCTTGTCAGCTTCTCTTGTGGGGATATTCTCCCTCCCAGCTGCATTAAGCCTCTGCGTGAGAGGTGAGGTGGGTACCATTTTTATTTGGGGAACATTTCTTCACCTTAGAGCTGGACTAAGTCCAGGTGAAGTCCCGGCTCTGCAGGTGCCGCCGCTTTCCCAGAGTCAGCTTCCCTGCCTGTGAAATGGGAATGAGTACAGAGATGGCTCAGGGCTAGGCCTGGCCATCAGTGAGGGTGTGGTAGAGCCAGGGTGGCTCCTCCTGCCCTTGCTCGGGGCTCAGGCCAAGGCCTGTCCGCAGGACATCCTGGAGTGGAAGACGGCGCGCACCTTCCTGTACTGGCGTCTGCGCCGCCTCCTCCTGGAGGACCAGGTCCGGCAGGAGATCCTGCGGGCCAGCGGCCAGCTGAGCCACGTGCACATCCAGTCCATGCTGCGCCGCTGGTTCGTGGAGTCGGAGGGTGCCGTCAAGGTGGGCCTGGGGCGGAGCCCTGGGGGGAGGGCAGCCTGCATATCGGCAGGGCCCGTCTCTGAGGCGGCTTCCATCCATCCCAGGCCTACCTGTGGGACAACAACCAGGCGGTCGTGCAGTGGCTGGAGCAGCACTGGCAGGCGGAGGATGGCCCGCACTCCACCATCAGTGAGAACATCAGGTGCCTGAAGCACGACTCCGTCCTCAAGACCATCCGAGGGTGAGTGGTCGCCACTGCTGCCTGCCCCTCAGGTTTACTGGCAGGTGCCTGGGCCAACATTCACCTCCAGCCACCAGACTCTAAAGCAGCCCCTTGGAATGTACTGGGCAGCTAGGCCTCATGTGCTGAGGTCCATAGCCTGGACTCGAGTTGAGCCCCGGGCACAGAGCCCTTGGGTACACTAAGCCACTCAGTGGGGATTTTCCAGGGCTGAGGCTGGTGCAGGACGTTTGCCAGAGGTCTCCTCCCCCTTTCCAAGCCATCCCCCATGAAGGAGGGAACAGAACACAGGGCACCTTGTTTAGAGGTTGAAGCTGAGGTTCAGGGGAAATGCTTTGTCTCAGGTCACATCACAAAGTTAGTGACCAGCAGGGAATGGGGTACCTCAAGACAATCTGACCCCGGGCCATAGCCCCTTCTGTCTCCCAGCACTGTCAACCCATGGTGACCACAGCTGGAAGGGAATGGGAAGCTCTGGGTCCTGCACAGGGACTCTGCTACCCTAGGGGCCACTGAATGAAGTGGCAGGAGTGACCCAAATCCTCTCCCCTGCCTTGCAGCCTAGTCCAAGAAAACCCTGAGGTGGCCATGGACTGTGTGATGTATCTGAGCCAGCACATCAGCCCAGCCGAGCGGGCCCAGGTTGCGCACCTGCTGTCTACCCTGGAGAGCCCAGCCTCCACCTGACCTGGCATCAGCCATTCTCAGGACCACGGGCAAGAGGAACCACGTTGACCACTGACCTCACATCTTCATTGAGGCCTTGCTTTAAACAAAATATAGTTAAAGTCCTGGGCATTTCTGCAGGGCTGCTGGTCCCCAACTGACTCCTATCTCAATAAAAGACCCAAGGGTACATCTTCCAAGCAGAAAGCCTTCTCCGGAGCCTTCTCCAGACTTGGGAAGTTTGTTCTGTTTTGTCCCTTAAGACAAAATTTTTGCTGCATCACACAATCAAATTGAACCAAAACATGTGTTTCCGTCTGCTTTTCCGTGCCTGGGAGCCAGGAAATCTTTATATCACATCATGGAATCTTTTATTTTTTTATTCTGAGACCAGCACTTGATGTGTCTTGTATACTTCAGCTGAATAAAAGGGCCACAGAAAAAAATTTGTAGACAAGACTAAAGAGAAAACCTATTTTTATAATGATGCTTCTTTGAATACTGCGTGGTCATCCAGGAAGGGGTATGAATGATTTTTTCATTAAGAGAATAAAATGTTACTTCCTCTCCCAAGTGGCTCTAGTGAATTACTAGGAATGTCCCATTGGCAGGCCATGCTTAACATGCTCATTAGCAGAGATTCGCTTTTCGAGAAAGGGAAAGCAAAACAGGTGCGGCCTGGCTGCAGGTTCCAGGCCATTTGGAGGAGTCTTTAATTCAGCCCATAGTCCTCTGCCTGCCTCTTCCCTCCAAGGAGGGCAAGGACTGCCCCCTTCAGGATTGGCCACCCACCCTGCACGTGTGCTCCATGCACAAGTACAGAGGGGGAGGGGAAGCCCTCAACCAGACTCACAGCCCAACTTGCTCATCAGTGTTGCCGCCATCACCCTGTGAGCTGCTGTTGTTTCCTCACCTGTCGGCTTGATGTCCATGGTGGGATTCAGCCCCAAGGAACAGAGCTGTTGGTGACCAAAGACCAGACTGTGATGATCACGCCAATTTACTCAGGGAAGACTCTGCAATGGGACCTCCAGCACCTGGCTGTGAAGCCTGCACAGCCTTAGGGCTGGTGGTCCTCTTGTCCCTCCCACCTGTGCTGGAGTTAGAGGTGAGGGGACTTGCCCCCAGCCTGCCGCCACCGTGGGCGGTCTGTCTGCAACACTGAATGTTATGCCTTGCCAATGCGGAAGCCCATGGGGTTGCCCAGGGAAGCCTCTGTAAGCTGGGAGGCTTGAGGATGTCCAAGTTTAAAAAAATAATAATCTGATGTCATCCAGTGACAGCCCTGGCAAGTAAGGGTGGTGTGGAGGCAGTGAAGGGCAGGAGAAGTGGATTGTCCATTGTCCTGTCGTGGGGCTTGCTGAAGAACCGAAGGTGGTTCTGTCAGGCGAGGCTCCTCTTGGTTTGGGAGGGGAAGTCTATGAATAGTTGCTTTCCTGGAACAGTGGATAGAGGGCTCCCCAGGATGTGTGCACAATAAACTATTTTTTGAAGGAAAAACTTGGGCTTCGACCTGATTTTGTACCCTGAAGGTATAGGTATATGGCTTGAATTTTTCTGCTTGGTTTCAAACACATACCGTGATTGTTAAATCCAGAAGTACCCAGGATCCACCTTTCCGAGTCACTATGACAGGAATGAGATAAAAAAGGAACAAGGGTACCCACTCAGGCCCCCGGGAAAGGCTTCCTTCCCTATGGCTGACACTAACCCAACAGGTGCGTGAGCACTGTCCCTGCAGCTGAGCCCCTGAGCCACACTGCTTAGCAGCTGAAGGGATCTTCCCAAAATGTTACTTCACTGTTCTAAGAGCTCTTGGGACAAAGTTCTCACCCAGCCCCCTAAGGCTGGGCATGAGCCAGCCCTGGCCACCCACCTCCCACTCACTGAGTCTGTCATCACCACACACCACGTCTGCACTGTCACGTCCCCTCCAGGTAGGTACAGACCATTTCTCCTGGGGAACTCTTCTTGCTTGGCCTTTCCCTGGTGGGGAAACTCCTACTTATCCCTCAAAACTCAAGGGCCAGGCGCGATGGCTCAAGCCTGTAATCCCAGCACTCTGGGAGGCTAAGGCAGGTGGACTGCCTGAGCTCAGGAGTTCAAGACTAGCCTGAGTTAGAGCGAGACCCAGTCTCTAAAAATAGCCAGGCGCTGAGGTGGGTGCCTGTACTCCCAGCTACTTGGGAGGCTGAGGCAGTAAATCGTTGAGCCCAAGAGCCTGAGGTTGCTGTGAGCTATGATACAATGGCACTCTACTGGGGGCAACAAAGTGAGATGCTGTCTCAAAAAACAAACAAAACAAAACCCCAAGTCAAATGGCAATTCCCCTGGGAAGCTCTCCGTTGGTTTGGGAGCCCATCCTCTGGGGTCCCATAGCCCTTGTTCTCCCCATTTTATGTGCTATTTAGGAAACACAGATTATACCCAGGGATCCCCAAGTTCTCCTGGGTGCCAAACCAAGGATGACTTTTGGAGAATAGTTTCCTAACAGAGAGGTACCTTTTCTGGAAGGTGAGATGAGAAGCTGCTTCTGGTGATACTCTGTGTCTGGTAATATCCTGAACCAGGGGGTGTATCTCAGAGCAGAATAGAGTAGGAGCCGGGTGCGGTGGCTCAAGTCTATAATCCTAGTACTGTGGGGGGCTGTTGTGGGAAGAAGACTGGAGCCCAGGAGTTTGAGACCAGCCTGAGCAAGAGCGAGACCCCATCTCTACTAAAAATAAAATAGTTAACCAGGTATGGTGGTGCATGCCTATAGTCCCAGAGGCTGAGGCAGGAGCATCACTGGAGCCCAGGAGTCTGAGACGGCTGTGAGCTATGATAACACCACTACACTCTAGCCTGGACAACAGTGTGAGACTCTGTCTCAAAAACAGAAAAAGGGGGAAAAATAGTGTGTAGGAAACACAGGCAGAGCCTAAAAATATTTTTTATTTTTATTGTTGTAAAGAATACCTAACAATATTTACCATCGTAACCATTTTTAAGTGTTTGGTACACTGGTCTTAAATACGCTTTGTTGTGCAGCCAACCCCCAGAACCGTTTTCATCTTGCACAAGTGAAACTCGTCCTTACTACACACTAACTCCCCACCTCTCCCCCCCCAGCACCTGGCAACCACCCTTGAGCTTTCTATCTCCATGAACCTGACTGCTCTAGGCACCTCACAGAGGCGGAATCATACAGTGTTTGTCTTTTTGATAATGGGCTTGTTCACTCAGCTCACTGTCCTCGGGGTTCATCTGTGTCATAGCACATGTTAGAATTTCTTCCTTTGTAAGGCTGAATGACGTTCCCATGTATCTGCGCATCCCTCGATGGACTCTTGGGCTGCTTGCACCTCTGAGTTGTTTGAATTCAATGCTGTTGTGAACATGGGTGTGCAAATCTATTCACGTCCCTGCTCTCAGTCCTTTTGTGTGAATACCCAGAAGTAGAGGCACTGAGTCATCTGGTAATTTGGCAGGACCGCTGTCCTGTTTCCATGGCCGCTGCATCACTTTACATCCCCACTGGCAACACCCGAGCGTCCTCATTTCCCCCCTTCCTTGCCAACATGACTCGTTGTATTTGCTTTTGGTGTGTTTGGTAACATCCATGTAAGGGATGAAGCCTAGAAATAATTTTAACTCAAAAGCCCTTGAACCTTTTGACTCGCACACCTCGAACGTCAGGGATGAGATACATAGACCCCACTTGTGAGCATTCCAATTGCTCTGGCCTCGCCTGCCAGCTGCCCCCTCTGCATTCCACTATGATGCTGAATTCCAAGCACCCATAGACCCCACCCGATGGTGCCAGAGCCTCCTGGAGGCTGGCAGAGAAAGAACCACCAGACCAGCCAGGCTTATACTCAGTGAGGAGGCGCCCATAGTACCTTGCTCAGTTTTCCCTGCCTCCCTCTCCTGGGAACCTCCTTATAATGTAAGTGCTCTAATATGGACAGACTGAAGAATAACTCAGGCACAGGAAGGCAGGTGTAACATGCTTTACTAGCTCAGGCAGCTGTTGAGCTAGTTACATGGGAGGTCCGCCCTGACATAGCTCCCGGTGGCTGAGGAGCTGAGCTGCACAGAAGGTCTGTAATCTACAGTCCACAGTCCCCAGTCTTCAAGCCACACAAACAGGAGGCCTTGCACACTTCTCTGTCCGGGGAAACAATAGAGGCAAGGTGCCAAGTGGCAGTTACGTAGCATGATGTCACTGAGCACAGACATGGTCATCTTGGAACACGTGGTAAGAAGGTCCACACACCGCATTCCCCATGGGTGAGAACTCCCAGACAACTTTATCTTGTCCTATTCCCAAGATCACAGGTGAGAAAGTACCTACACTCCTCCTCCCTTTGAGTTGTCTCAAAGCCCCTCTACTTCCCCAGGTGTGAGGGCTTCCCAGCCTGAGTTGGAGGAAAGTTCCAGGCTCCCCAGCCTGTGGGGCTCCCTTACCCCAGTTACCACATCCACCTAGTGACCGCTCCACACTCTGTCTTGGCCTCTTCTCACCCTTCCCATGACTGAGTCCCAAACTTAGCTGGGATGCTCGTGACAAACTCAGACCTGCCTTAGTCCTCTGGAGTTGGGATCAGCCAGGCAGGGATCTGGAGCTCTGGATCTCACAAGGCCCCAGGAGGTTTGATAATCAGCAACCTTTCTGTGGTTGACCAGAGATGCAAGTCAATCGTGGGAGAAGCACTGGGACTGGAGTCAATTGAGATGCTCTCCCCGGGGAGGGTTGTGTGGCTTGCCTCTTAGAGGAAGCTGGGGCAGCCTGCGCAGCAGAGCATTTGGGTCCTAGCACTGAGCCGTCCCTCCTCTCTTGGGAGTATCTGTTTCTGTCCTGTGGCACCCTGTGGAAGCTGCTGAGGGGGCTATGCTGAGAGGATGGGTTCTGTGGACAAGGCACCCCTTGGGAATAGGTGTGAGACCTGGCCTGGCTCCCTGTGTCTTTGTCTGCCACTCACGTTGCCCACGGTTCAGCCACCAGTTACATCTCTGTTCTGCTACCCCTGGATTCAGAGGGTTACGACTCCAGAGATAGGAGGTCCAGCACCCACACCCACAGGGAGGACAGTCAAGACACCATGTGAAGGAGGTGATGCCTGGCTCCACCCTCTCATGTCCTGCTTTTGATCAGATCTTTTCTGTTTTGTTTTTTTTTTTTGAGATAGAGTCTCATTCTGTCACCCTGGGTGGAGTGTTGTGGCCATTGGCTTAGCTCACAGCAACCTCAGTGTCTTGGGCTCAAGTGATCCACCTGCCTCAGCTGCTTGAGTAGCTGGGACTACAGGCCCCCACTGTAATGCCTGGCTAATTTATCTATTTTTAGTAGAGACAGGGTCTTGCTCTTAGTCAGGCTGGTCTTGAACTCCTGAGCTCAGGCAATCCATGTGCCTCAGCCTCTCAGAGTGCTAGGATTGTAGGCGTGAGCCACCTCGCACAGGCTGATCAGATCTTTTCATCCCATCCCTGTCACTTCAGGAATCGACGCTAAGCCAGGCCGTGCAGGGCTGTAGAAGGGCCTGGGAGACCTGCAGACCAGGTTAACTCCCAGCTGGGTAACCTTGGGGAGCTTTTGCTCTTCTTCCAACTAGCAACCAGATGGCATCAGCTGAGCCCTCTGAGATGTGATAAAAGACCCCAGGGAAGGGCAGTGTCATCTAATGGCATCTCTACCCCTTACTAATCACATGTAAGCTACTTAGCCTTGGTGAGCCTCGGTTTCCTCCTCTGTAAAATGGGGATGCATTAGTCTTCTATGGCAGCTGTAACAACCACCACTAAGTTAGTGACTTAAAACAACACAAGCTTATTGTCCTACAATCCTAGAGGTCAGAAATCCAAGATGGGCCTCACATGGCCAAGAGCAAAGTGTCAGCAGGGCTGTGGTCCTCCTGCAGGTTCTAGGGAAGAATCTGTTTTCTTGCCTTTTCCAGCTTCCAGAAGCTCCCTTCCACCTTCAAAACCAGCACTGCAGCATCTCCAAATCTGACATTGACTCTCCTGCTTCCCTCTTTCACGTAGAAGAATGCTGTGATTTCACTGAACCCATCTTGATAGCAAAGGATAATTCAGCTGATTAGCAACTGTAATTCCATCTGAATCCTTACTGCCCCTTTGCCACTTAACATGACATAGTCACAGGCTCCAGGAATTAGGACGTAGCTACAGTGAGGTAGGAGGGTGGCATTATTCTGCCTGTTGCAAGGGATGATAACAGCTTTATTCCATGAGAATCGGAGGAAAATAAGATGAATCACGTCACAGTGCACCTGGCATGGAGTAACCTCCAGATAGATGTGAATGAGTCCTGTCAGTCTTTTTGTTGTTAGAAACTGGATGATTTGTCATGGAGGGAGAAGAAAAGCTGCAGGAACATGATTTCAGAGCCTCAGTTTCTTCATTTGGGAAATGGGAACATCTCACTGAGTACATGAGTCATAGTGGGGTTTGAGGGAGATGCTGCCAGACAAGGGTTTAACTTGATGGTCTGGGTGCCTGAGAGGGGTGCCTGCTATTTTTCTCCCATTAGTTGGTCATCTTCAGAGAGAACTTCAGCCAAGGTCTTATTCCTCCCATCTCCCCTCCATGCTTTCTTCTGGTGTCATCATGGGCTCTCCACAGGTGACACACTGGCTGTGACCAGGGCTCTGCCTAGAGCTTGTGACAACCTGTGGCTTTGGCAGTCTTGCCTTGATGCAATGTGTACCTGGTCTCCCACTTGCTAGTGATAAGGAACAGATGTCTCACACAGTTGTGAGTTCCCCAGCCCTTTCCACATGGTAACTCAACAGATCAGGCTCCATCCTCCCAGCTCAGCACCCCAGGAAATGGAGGGCACCCATGTTCCATGAGCTCCTGCCAAGTCCTGCGTGAGATTCTCTTTGGCTGTGACCACTGTGGCCTGGGTCACTTGCTCTCACCTTCTATCAATTACTGGGGTTGCTGGGGGCCCAAAATAGCTCTAGTTGGCCTGGCTTGGGTTGGATATGAGGAGCTAGACACAGAAAGACAGCCCCAGGCCTCTGCAGGGCCTCAGTGCTGCTGCTGTCTGGCCTCTAATGAAGTAGAGCCCCATCCAGCACTTCCTGATACCACCCGCTGCCCTTCATCCCATGGGCTTCCTTCCTCATGAATCATTGTATGCACATGAATCTGGATGGGCTGAGGAGTTAGGCACACTCCTAATTAATATGCCCTTTTGCTGTTAGCTTGGGTGGCAAGTCACCTGTTTTATTCCTCTGAACCTCAGTTTCTTTGTCTGCAAAATGGGCATAATACCTGATAAGACACCCTCGTCAGACTGTTGTGAGGACCAAATGAGCAAATCTACAGCAGTGACTAGCCCAGGCCTGGCATGTAGCAGGTGCTGAAAAGGGGCACCTCTCTCCATCTTATTGTCTTCTCTGATGCCTGGCAGACACCAAAGAGGCAGTTCAGAACAGCGCTACTGAGCTCCCACCCTGGCCTTGAGCTCAGGCAGACTCAGTCCTACCTCGCCTCCCCAACCTGCTGCTTTCTGAGCAGTGAACAACGGTCACAGTCCCTGCCTGAGATGATGCCTGTAAAGCAACTAGTACTCCAGACCGGTAAGCAGAGGCTGTGCTCGTTTTATCAATAATGATAACCCCCACCCCAGTCAGTAGCTGCTATGATGAGAACTTGGTGTCAGAACAGCTGGGTCCAGTGTTATGCGGTGTCACCTCCCTGGGCTTCAGTTTCCCCACCTGTGAGAGATGGGTGAGTGACATCCTTTTCCATTACCCCCACTCTCCCCCTCCCCGTGAGCCACAGAGCTGCCATTCAGCCTTTATTGACAGAGACAGTTACTCAGCACTACACTTACAGAGTCACAGTGTTCGGGGTCTTCATTAACAACTTAAACAGCTTATCAGGGGGTCACACAAAGCAGATGAGCAGAGCTGGGCAGACTGGTCGTGCTGAGACTGTGTCTACAGGTGCCAGATGTTCTGCAGACAGCTCTAGAACTAGGGCTGAAGCCTTTCAAGATGGGGCTTAATGCCAAAGCTCCCAGGAGGTTGGCCAGACTGTTGGTGAATCGGAACATTCTGGCTCTAGGGTTCAGGAACTCCCAGACACGAAGTCAACACCCAGTTGATGAAGAGACGAGGGTGATACACGATGCTGGTGGCAGCCACTATGATTTTCTGTCTCAACTTAGCTGCAAGAGACTTTTACACCTTCTCTTTTCTCCAATTCCCTCCCCCATCTCTCCTCCAACCCAACTGTCTGTGGAACTTGCCACTTAGAGAATCAGTAATAGGCAAGGAGAGAAAAAAAAGAAACACAAAAATGGTTGCAGGGCAAAGATAGGCAAGCGGGTGCCAATAAATATTGTGCTTTGAAGCGTTGCCAGCCCCCACCTGCCGCGGGGGTCACGTTTGCCTTCCTCCCTTCAGGGATGTCTGAAATCCCGGTACAAAAAGCGCTCCCCACAATTCCTCTCATCTCCATCCCCGTTTGCTCTTAGAAAGTCCTCCAAACCCAAAGCAATGTCATATCCCTCCTAGGGGCTTGTGGGCAGAGGCTGGAACCATGACTGAAAAGTTAAAAAAGTAGGGCAGCACCTGTGGCTCAAAGGAGTAAGGCACCAGCCCCATATGCCAGAGGTGGCGGGTTCAAACCCAGCCCCGGCCAAAAACCGCAAAAAAAAAAAAGTTAGAAAAATATCTGGACTCTGATATTAAAAAAATAGGATATTTCACAGTATCCAAAGTGTTGTTCTAAAAAGAAGCCCAAGGTTGCTGAGGGATTAAGGAGCCAGCTAGAGGTGGGATTCGCTGATAATTTAGGGGCTGGGATTGCTGGAACATAGGGAGGGACTGAAGGAGGAGGCTTATTCCAGGGGCCTCAGGCTAGGCTCACAGAAGTGGGGTGAATGGGCCACAATAAATATAAATACATTTATACATAGTCACAGTGCTGGGCATGGCCCAAGAACTTGCTCTACGAAATTCTACCAGACTACTGGGATGTGGGGCTAAAGCAGATCCCCATTTCCAAGTTCTGCTAATTCTATCCGAGTTCAGATTGTTCAAATGGTTCACTGGCTGGCCTCTCAGCCTTCAGCGTGTCCCTCAGAGGCTATGGCAGATATTTCATCCCAGAAGAATAAATTCAAGGGTTCTCCTGCTGGGGTGTTTCCTTGACACATCAATGCATTGCATCCCCCAGAGTAGACTGCCCCATCATTGAGGGCGCCCAGCTGGGAACCAGGCTGGAGACATCTCACTGTCACCATGGCCAGGCCTTGCGTCTCAGGTCTCCAAGGAATGTCAGGGAGCCAGGGTATGCTGGGCTGCATGTCCACTCTCCCCTGTCCTTTTGACTTGGGAAGACCCTGGAAGCTTCAGTGGAAGGTGTGAGAGGGGCAGGGGTGACAAGTGGAACTGCACCCCTGGCCAGCCTGCAGCTATGCCAAAGGTTTAGGAGATGCCCATGGGAAAGTGAGGGAGGGTCTTTCTTCTGGGAACACACTGTTTGGGTCAGTTATCTGGGGTGTTCTGGGGCAGGTGAGGCCATCAGCTCAAAGCAGGGCTATAGGCTTATTCCCTGCTGTGCCCAGGTACTGAGAAGAGGAGGTGGTGGCTGATGTGGCCACATTGTCCGGGGTAGAGTATGCAGCGTAGAGACCTGTCACCTGCAAGTCTGGGAAGGACTGGTCGCTGCTGCTGGAGACTGGGGTCAGGCCCGAGGCTCCTAGGTCATAGCCCATCGGGGAGTCTCCGAAGGCCCCCAGCGTGTCCAGGCTGAAGCCCTCGTCCTTCATCTCCTCCCACAGGTTCCCTTTCAAAGACAAAAGCATCTAGGTGAGTTGGTTTGATTTCAAGAAAGCCTGAGTTCAGATCCCCATCTTAGGAACAAGGAAGACACCATGTGAGTTGTTTAAGGTCATAGGTGTAGGGGAGTTGGCATGCCAGCCCTGGTCCTCTCCTTTCCCCTGCGTGTCCCTGAGAAAGTCACTTCCACTTCTGAGCCTCAGAAAAAAATAGAGATGACCAGCAAACCCACCTCCTAGAGCTATGGTGAGGGTGACAAGCAACGTGCCATCATGGGCAATGCCAGGGGGACAAAACAATGTTTCCCCTTTCTCTAGCACAGCATGACAAGCCAGGGAGAGAGGTAGGGAAGTTCAAATGTACCCATCTCACAGCTGTAACTGACTCACCACCTAACCCACTAACTCGCCCATTTCCCTCACTACACACAGAACTCCTGGAGGGCAGAGGGCATCTAACTGGCTGGCACATAATAGATACACCCGTGTTAGTGAACGGGTGAATTATGAGCTTTTGCCAAAATCTGAAATTCCCTTGTTCATTGGTTCATTAATTCATTCATTCACATCCCACTTATTGGGCATGACCATGTGGCAGACAGCAGGTCAGTATGACCTGGCATGTGGTTACCAACTATAAGTTCAGGATTGGACAGACCTGCATGAAATTCCCAGTTCTGCCACTTACTAGCTGGGTGACCATGGGCCAGTGACTTCTCTTTGTCTCAGTTTCCTCATCAGCAGAAAGGGGATGTGAATGGCAGTGACCTTGGAGGACCGTGGCAGGGTGAGCCGATGGAGGCTATGAAGTGCCTGGTATACAACAAGTGCTCATTCTCTGTTTGCTATTACAAGTTGAGTATCCCTAATCCAAAAATCTGAAATGCTCCAATGAGCATGACCTTTGAGTGTCTTGATAGTGGACAGATTCAGATTCTGGAGCGTTTTGGATTTCCAGATTAGGGCTGCTCAACCTGTTTTGGGGCTGTTGCTGTGGCACTGAGGCTGCGGGGCAAAGCAGATAGCACAGTCCTCCTTGCCCTGCTCTCCCTCCCTGTCCCAGACCCATCACCCTGTTCCTCTGGCCTCACCCTGCAGGGCGAAGTCCATGATGCTGGGGTCCAAGGCGTCCACCTCGGTGTTCATGTCGGTGCTGATGTTGACAAAGTCCATGGGGACCCTCCCCACAGCGGGGTGCGCGAGAGGGCTGGGGCTCAGGTCCGGCAGGGCATGCAGTGGCGGTGTCTGGGCCGGTGCTGGAGAGTCTGGAGCAAGGTGTGCCTGGGGCTGCACCTGGTGGTGCAAGGGGACCGACTGCAGGGACAGGGTCATCAGTGGCTGGGGTGGAAGCTGGGAGACAGTCAGGCAGCCATGTGCCACAGCCACTGTGGTGGCGTGAGGCAGCACAGTGGCCTCCGGCTCCCCCATTTTGCCAGGGCGCCGGCAGCTTTCAGGCCGGTCGGAAATCAGCTTGTCCAGCTCCTCTGCAGGCAAGTGGGAGAGGTGACTCAGAACCCACCCTGTAGTCACCAGGCCCCCACCCAGGCCCCTGCCCAGGCCTGGGTTCAAATCCCTTAGCAAGCCTCTTGGACTCTCTGAACCTCAGTCTCTTCATCGGGCATCATATATCCTACACAGCATTTTTGTGGAGATACAACAGAATGACAAATTGTGCAGGGTCTTTGAGGAGTAAGAATCTCCATCAGAGAATCACCCTAGCCCCTCTCATTTGGACAGTGTTTTACAGGACAGCCCTGCAACCTTAGAATTTCCCCCTGAACCTCCTAATAGCCCTCAAACAGGGAGAGATTACAAATCCCAGGAGAGCAGGACAAAATTCATTTACATGCAAAGGCCCCCTAGCCACTCCCTGCCACTAAAGAGTCATCCAGAAGTGTTACTGTGGGTTAAAAATCTTTAATGCTCTTGGATATAAATAAGACTCATTAATTTTGGTCGTTGGCTATGTCTCATGGAATGTAGCACAATGTTGAGTCCAGACTCGGGGGTGGGGGGTCTCCAGATCTACTTGGATTGCACGCATTTTAGAAATGAGGACACTTAGAATCTGGAAGAAGATAAGACTTGCCCAAGCTCTTACCCTGCGTATGTGTCAGCACTGGCTCTCGGTGTCAAACCAGACCCCAGAGCTCTCAGTAGGGTGAGTGCCATGTGATGCCCCCTCCCCCACAGGGATACTGGTTCCTGCTATAGCTCTTCTCCCCACCTGATGGAACTGTTCCCTGACCCACACTCTTCATCTCCAGCGTGATGACATCCACAGAGCCAGGCCAAATATTCCTAAGGCTGGGGCAGGACTAGAAGTACGAACTACTCCCCAGGTCATAGTTCCCAGTTATATGTCCCTTAATCAGAGATGGCCCCCTCCTCACATCTTTTAATTAAAGAAAAAATACAGATGCAATCTTTTTGTCTAATTGCAAAAGTAATTCATGAACAAGTTTTGGAAAATAGAGAAATAGGTGAAAAATTTAAAATGCCAGGGGGCTCCTCCAATCAGAGTAAAGATTCACAATAAAGATTTTGGTGTAATTTCTCTCAGACACACACAGGATCAATTGCAGGATCAATTCTCTTTCTTTCTCTCTGTGTGTGTAATTTTTTTTCCTGAGGTGGTGTCTCACTTGGTGAGCCCTCTCCAAGTGCAGTGGCACAATCACAGCTCACCGTAGCTCCAAACTCCTGGGTTCAAGTGATCCTTCTGGCTCAGCCTCCTGAGTAGCTGGGACTACAGGTACATGCCACTGCACCCAGCTAATTTTTAAATTTTTTTTAGAGACAGGGTCTTGCTCTGTTGCCCAGGCTGATCTTGAATTTCTGGCCTAAAGTGCTTCTCTCCTCTCAGCATCCCCCAAAGCTGGGATTACAAGGCATGAGTCACTGTACCTGATTGTATATTGATTCATATCTGTTTCAAAAATATTTTAAAATAGTTTTCATCTCTCATATTTGGCTAGTATGCCATTCTATTTATTTAACCAACCCCCTATTTAGGGGATGTTTAGATTGATTTCTGCTTTTCAGTCTTCAGAATACTATGTCATGGATAATTTTGTTCCTAACTCTTTTGTTCAAATCTTTGATTTCCTCAGCATAAACTGTCAGAAGCAGGATAACCAGATCAGCACATGGGTAGTTTGCAGGGTGCATTTCTACCCATTGTATAAGAAGGCATCTATTTCTCCACATCCATGCCCACACTGAGTGTTATCATTTTATTATTTTAAACATCTCTGCCACTGTGGAAGGAAAGCAATTGTATCCCCTGATTGTGTAGTTTGGCCCTTCTGTGCAAGTTAGTAGGGATGACTAGTGAGATAGAACAGTTTTCGTATTTATGATCAGGTGCCCCAGTTTACCAACCACTAGATTCGGGGGAGGCATATTCTACAGGAGAGAGGGAAGACCAGCAGGCACCTGTCTTCCCATCAGCATAGCTATGACCAGGCAGAACTGAGGCTGGGTTGGGGTATGCATGTGAGCATGTGTGCATGTGTGTGGGCACATGTGGTGGGAGATGTCTGGGCCTCACCAGGGTTGGCCATACTCCGGTGGATGGCGGCCAGGTCCTTTCTCTTCCACTTGTGCATCTCCTCCTCCATCTTATCGATACGGGCCAAGTTCAGGGCCCACAGGCAGCCCTTGCGTGAGGAGCCGCTCATCTTGTTTTCCACCTTCTCAAAGCACTTGTTCAGGGACAGGTTGTGGCGTACCGAGTTCTTCCAGCCATCAGGAGCCGTCTAAAAAGAGACATGTGCACTTGGGATCCCTTCAGATCCCTTCCTAGAACACCATTCCTCTCCTAGGAGGTCTCTAACTCAGGCCTATCCGGGCAGGATGCAACAGTGGCAGGGGAAACATGAACAGTGTCTGACACTCAGAATCAAGTTGGAGTGGGTAGGGACTGTGGCCAACTGGGGAACCCCCTGCCCTGCTGACCGGGGAGCTGCGGGTCAGTGCCCACCAAGTGTTACTACATAAGAATGCAGCCCAGGGCCACTTGGGAAGCAAGCAAGCGAGAATGATGCTAATAAATGGATATAGCTGGTCAAGTGCATTAAATGAGAATCATTTTTAAATTGTCAGGACCCTTGAGCTTGGTATCATCTGACTTCCCACTTCTCTTTTTGCTTTGATGCTAACAAGAATAACTAATGACCAACTGTATGCCAGCAGCTGCCAGGCTCTTTACATCCTTTCTGCGCGGATACTCGCAACCTTTCCAGCTGCATACGACTCTCCCTACCTTACAGATGAGGATACTGAGGCTCAGAGAGGTGAAGGCAGGTCTGGGTTTTGCATCATTATGTTTTACTGAATCTGCGCTGAATAACTAGGATGGTCTCTCTACCCATTGCCCTTCTGGATGACTAGTGAACTTCTCTTTATCCACCAGAGCCCATTTCAAAAGCCCCTTTCTCCCACTGAGTGCACATATTCTTATACCAGATATACAAACTTAACTGGGGATCTGAGAGGCTGGCCTTAGAGTCTGGCCACACTAGGGAGAGGCCAGGGCAGCTCTGGCACCCCCATTCTGGTTTATTCCTCACCTTGAAGTAGGGGAAGTGTTCCTTCATGAAGCTGTAGATCTCACTCACAGGTAGGCTGCCTGTCTTGCTGTTCTTCAGGGCCATGGCGATCAGACAGCTGGGGGCAGAAGGTGGGGCAGGCCAGATGTGAAGTGGTCTCAGGCTGACAGCCCAAGATCCCTTCTGCAGGAAGCCTGCCCTGCTTCACTCCACTAATATTGGCCCAGCGTGAGCTCTCCATGGCTCAGTCCAGCCCCTGGACTTCTCCTTGACTGTAGGCTCAGTCATTGGTAATGATTTGATACATCTTATCTTTTTGTCTCCCTATCCCACCCCCGTAATTAGTGGCTATGGGCCTTTAGGCTTTATCTAGGCCACTTCCCCCCTCCTTGAGGAAATTGAGGCTCAGAAAGGCCAAGCCGCTTCCCTAAGGCCACACTGCTTATGAGTGATGGAGTAGGGTACTGAGCTCAATGTCAGAAACGGGTTCTCAACCCAGGGAGTGGGCTGACCAGCCACAGACTGAAGCTTCCTGAGAACAAGTTCCACTTAGGAGTTCCCCACTCCCCAAGCCCTCTCCCTTGGAAGTCTGGGCCACCACACCTAGCTGAAGGCAGCCTCATCCTTCTGCTCCCCAAGCCCCCTGCAGCTCTGACCCAGCAGCCCTGACCTGACACCCCCTGGACCTCACCTGTATGAGTAGATGGGCTTTGGATAGTGTTTGGGGTGCAGCTCCTGCGATGAATGCACAGCCATGTGGGACTGGGGATAGGGAGGCCGTACCCCAAATGGGGAGCCATAGAGGCCCACAGAAGGGCACTTCCCACAGGTGGGGCAGGGAAAGGGTGGTAGAGAGAGAAAAGGTAAGAAAGAGCCTAAGTCACTGGTGATCACCCCTCCACCCACCCCAGTGTCAAAAAGCACCATGTGGGGGTTGACAATTCAGGAAACAGTCTTGTCTCCACCTATGCAAGAGACTGGGGGAACTAAATGAATGACCCCATGACACAGGCATGGTGGGGAATATTATCACTATGTTCTGGGTGAGTAAACCAAGTCTCAGAGAGGTACCCGGTCAGACCAAGACAGGGTGTCTGCCTCTGAGACCAGAGCTCCTCTGAGCCCCCGGTACCTGCTGGGCGCCTGTGGGGAGTGGGAACTGTGGTTGGGTGGCAGGTGAGTACAGCTGTGGTGGCTCCTGCAGGCCGGCTGAGGGCTGGGCTCCCCCAGGGAAGTGGCTCATCGGCTGGGGCCAGGAGAGGAGGAGATAAGGGGTCAGGGTGGGTGTGGGGCACTCCAGTCTTGGAGGGCACCACCCTCACTCCCCAACCCACATGGTGGCACTTACCCTGGCTCCATGGTTGGTTAAAGGACCCAGGCCCAGCATGCCTCGGGGGGCCATGCCAGGTGGGCCATGGAGAAGGGGGCCTGGGGAGGCTCCCACATGTAGGTCAGCCACCCCAGCCAAGGTGCCTGGAGGAAGGAAGCACAGAGATGCTACTGGGCTGGAGGACAGGGACAGTCCTGTCCCTGGGTATCTCCAGAGGACATAGTTATCTCCTACTCTCAGATCAGGCTCATAGCAGGTGCTAAGCAAATCAATTATCAGGGGTATAGAAGTAAAAAGTGGGGTTTTTACCAGCTGTGTAACCTTGGGTCACCTTCACTTACCCCATTTGTACTTGGGCTATGGATATCACCGATCTAAAATGTGTCATGAGAGTCAAATGAGATAACACCTATCAAGTGCCTAGCATTCTGCTGGGGGCACGATAATATTTCACTAAAGATGCATCAATAGTAAATAATAATGATGATGATGATGATGTAATGCCTTGGTTCCTATCCTTTGTGAAGGACACCAATTGTTCAAGTTTTTTCCTCAAAAACATGCCCTGGGGCTCAGCGCCCATAGCACAATGGTTAGGGCTCTGGCCACATGCACTGAGGCTGGCAGGTTTGAACCTGGCCCAGGCCAGCTAAACAACAATGACAACTCCAACAAAAAAATAGCCAGGCGTTGTGGCGGGCACCTGTGGTCCCAGCTACTTGGGAGGCTAAGGCAAGAGAATAACTTGAGCCCAAGAGTGAGGTTGCTGTGAGTTGTGATGCTATAGCACTCTACCACAGACGACAGCTTGAGACTCTCTCTCAAAAAAAATAAATAAAAAGCCATGGCTCCCAAGTACCTTCTACGTTTAGGTCTAAATGTCTTTGTGCCACCTCCCCTATCTCCCAAGGATTAGCTTGGGGATCACAGATGTCCATTCCCTCCTCCTCTCTCCACATCTTGGGCTGGGTCTGAGACAGAAATTGCTAATCCAACATGAATTCTGATGGTATCAGCCTGGTTTTAGGCAGCCACCTCCAATCAAGGGAAATTGACCTGCAAGATGACCCTGTCCTCAGGTTGCCTCTTTTAGGAAGCTTTCTGCGTCCTTAGCAATCCCTTGAGTTCTGGCTGCCCCCTGGGCTTGTCCTTTGTGCCTCTGTCTGGTTTTGTTGTCCTTCTGTCTCTGACCACAGCATCAGCCCCCTGAGAATTAGGACCACATTTTTTAAATTAAAAAAAAATTTTTTTTGAGACAGTTTTGTTTTGTCACCCTCGGTAGAGTGCTATGGCATCATAGCTCACAGCAATCTCAAACTCTTGGGCTCAAGTGATTCTCCTGCCTCAGCCTCCTGAGTGGCTGGGACTGCAGGCTTCTGCCAGCTATTTTTTAGAGGTGAGGTCTCACTCTGGCTCAGGCTGGTCTTGGGACCACATTTTATATAACTTATTCCTCCAAAGGCCTAGTGTAGTGACAGGCACACAGAAAATGCCCAGCAGACACAGAGGAGAAGGAGAAGTTTCATTATTTTATCATTTATTAAACGCCTACTGTGCTCAAGGTGCTTTGTGCATTGAATCCTCACAATCCTCCAAGTGGGTGGTCCTGCTAGGTTTTCACTGAAGATGAGGAAACGTTGAGAGAGTGAAGTGCTTGCCCAAAGTCACGTGCCTGTCCCCTGGAGGTTCTACACTAAGGGCTGGCAAACTAACCAGTAGGCCAATCTGGCCCTCAGTCTGTTTTTGTAAATAAAGTTTTATTGACTCATAATCACATCTATTCACTTACATATTATCTATCACTGCTTTTGCACTACGATAGAAAAATTGGATAGTTTTGAAAGAAAATCGTTTAGCCTCTGAGAAAATATTGACTACCTGGCCCTTTACAGAGAAAGTTTGCAACTCCCAAAACAATCTGCCCAATGAAAGAAATAATCCTAGATAGTGATTTTTCTACGATTGATACTTTTAATGTATGGCAGTAATTATTTTTGCCATTGGGTTTGTTTTTCTTCAGTACTTTCTGTGTCTGTAAGCATATAATCTAGTTACTATGATTGCAACTAGTTGGCATTTATTGAGCACTACTGTGTGCCAGACCCTAGACTCAGCCCTTTCCATACATTACCTCTTAAAATCTTCTAAATCAAGAAATGCAAATTTCTTTTGTAAAGGGCCAGATAGCAAATATTTTAGGCTTTACTAATCATAGGGTCTCTCTCCCCCCTCTTTTTTTTTTTACAGCCTTTAAAAAATGTAAAATCCAATTCCAACACAAAGGCTATACAAAAATGGGCAACAGGCTGCATTTGGCCCATGGGCCATAGTTTACCAACTGCCCTAGATGTTCAAGATGAACCAGGGTAGCAGCAGGGAGGTCTTTGAAACTTTAGCTCACCCAGGACCTGGTACCCAGTGTTTGTTTGTTGTTTTTTTTTTTTTGAGACAGAGCCTCAGGCTATCCCCCTGGGTAGAGTGCCATGGCATCACAGCTCACAGCAACCTCCAACTCCTGGGCTCAAGTGAGTCTCCTGCCTCCACCTCCCAAGTAGTTGGGACCACAGGTGCCCTGCCACAACGCCTGGCTATTTTTTGGTTGCAGCTGTCATTGTTGTTTGGTGGGCCCGGGCTGGATTTGAACCTGCCACATTAGGTGTATGTGGCTGGCGCCTTAGCCACGTGAGCCACAGGTGCTGAGCCATACCCAGTGTTAAGTGATGATGAACCACATCCTCTGAGGAAGGTAGAATTTGTCCCATTTTACAGATGCAGAAATAGAGGCCCAGAGAAATGGAGTGGCCTGGCCATGGCCACATAGCAGGTGAGAGGCAAGGCTGGGAGTTGACCCTTTCCGACACCACCCTTCCATCATCCCCATTTTGCCCCAAGCCTACCTGGGTGTGGATGTGGTGCACAGGGGCCACCCAGGTCTACACGGCCACTTGCCATCTGCTGCAGCCGAGGCACGTCTACAGCTGTGAGCCAAGACAGCGACTGCAGGTCCCCAGGGAGATCATCATCGCCAGTGGTAGCTAGAAGCCTGCAGGGAAGAGCAGGGAGCTTGGGCCAGATGGGGAGCTTAGGCCAGTTCCTGGGGGGCTTTCAGACCTCTGGGAGCACGTCTATAGCCCCTCATCTCCTCAAGCCACCCCAGCCCTTTGACCTGCCATCCCTGGGGTTGGGCATGGGAACCTGATCCCAGGATCCCCCTTTGGCAGCCAGATGGCACATCCTCAAGTCATCTTAACACATCTCCCCCCACACCTACCACAAAAATAACACACACTAATGTTTAGTGAGCACTTACTATGTGCCAGGCACCAGTCACGTCCCTCACAGGTATTAAGCCATTTAATACTGCCAGTCACCCTACAAGGCAGGTATTATTATTATTCCTATTTCATGGGTGGAGAAACTGAGGCACAGCAGGAGCTCACCTGGGACACCTGGGCATAGAGCAGTCAGGGCCTATGGTCAGGGTCCTAACTGCAGGGGAGAATCGGCTGTGACTCCCTGTAAAGGGTGGATTCCTACGTGCTATAGCTTTGTGCATGACACAGAGCTTGGGGACAGTGCCCGTGGATGAGCAGGCCACATATGGAGACAGTGGAGTGACCACTAACCACCAGGTCTGTGCCTTAGTCCTACATAGGCACAGTTCCCACTCATTCCCCAACACAGCCCTGAGATGTGGGATATGCCCACACTCTCCTTGTACAGATGGGGAAACTGAGGCACTTGCCCAAGGCCACACAAAACAGGAAATGGTGGGGCTGGGATGTAGACAGTGTGGGCTCCAGTATGCCACAATGTAAGGCACTCTCCAAAGGCCCAAGTTAAGGGGCCGAGCCTATGGCTCCAAGGAATAGGGCACCAGCCCCATATGCCAGAGGTGGCAGGTTCAAACCCAGACCTGGACAAAACTGCCAAAAAAAAAAAAAAAAAGGCCCAAGTTAAGACTCACATTCACCACCCCCAACAGACTCATGAGCAGAGACAGCACTTTCCATAGAAGGAAAATGGCTGCCCATAGAAGGTACTAGACAGGTACCCTGATTTGGGATAACCAGCACTCCCCAGTGTTCCTGAAGTCATGAGTGGGAGGTGGCTTCCAGAGCGCCGAGCCATGTGGTGCAGCCTGGCCTAGGGGCCGGCTCCTCAGCAGCCAGCACCATAGACCCAGCTTTCTGTTTTGCTGACAAGAGTCCCTCAGTCTAAAAACCAAGTTCTGAGTTTTAAAGATAGGTGTTTCTGGGCCCAGTAGAAAGAGGGACAGAGAAAGAGAAAGCCACTAAGTCCAGCCTCTGGACCCAGCGTGGGCCACAGGCCTCTACTCTCCTTTGCACCTGCCTGGCTGCCTGGAGTTGGCATTCTTGTTCTTTCTCTCTCCTTCTCTCCCTCCTCCTCCCCATCCATTCTCTCTTTCCTTGTCTTTTAGGGCCACAATTAGCGTTGCTATGGCCACAGCGGCTCAGTTGTCACAGGGCCTGGGCCCTCAGTGTGGAGTTGGCATCAGGTGACTGCCGGCTGCCCTCGCGATTGGCTGCCTCATAGGAAAACAGGGCCAGGAAACGATTTGAAAACTCAGCTCGCCCGTGTCAGTGGCAGCAGTTGGCCCGGCTGCTGTCCCCGGCAGCCCATTGTGTGACAAACGACTGTTGCCCCTGTGGCACGTGGACCCCATTGTCCTGGGGTCTTGATGCAATTGTTTCTGTGGCCCCCTGGCTGCCGCCCCTTCAGCCCGCTCATAACTCATCTGGCCAAGTGACAGCCACAGTCCGGGCCTGGGCGATGCCATCTGTCCCTTCAGGCCCTCAGAGACCATGGAGGTGGAAAAGCAGGCTGGTGCACTCGCTGCTGTTAGGGCTGCTGGCCACCCACCACCCTCCCCTCCTTACCCTGTGGCCAGCTGACTTCATGGCACCTGTCATACTCCTGCTCAGTAACCTGCTGTAGCTCCCATTGCCCTCTTGCTCTGCTTGACACTGGAGTAGCAGGAAGAAGTGGAGGTGAGCACCTGTTAGCAAGTTTCTAAAGATGGGTCCCCCAAGTCTCCTGATAGTGGAGGATCAGGGCTTGCAAACAAACCAAGCTCCTAGGCGTCAACATGGAGCAGAATCTCTGGCAGCGAGTGAACTAGACAAGCAATACCTGTGGTGGTTAAGAGCTTGGGCTCTGGATCCTAATCATGATTTCCATTCACCTGTGTGCCCTTGGGCCACTGTTTTAACCCCTGTGAGCCTCAGTTTTTCATCTGTAAAATAGGGATGACTTTCGTTCTTATCGTAGAGGGTGTTAATGAGAATTAAATATGTTATTGCATGAAAAGTACTTAGAACAGTGTCCGGCTCATAGTAAACATAATAGGTTAGCCTTAGCTGCTATTAATATTATTAGCCAGGCCCCCACAGATCTGGAGTACACTGACACTTTGGGCTCTAGGGTTACATAGACTCCTGTCCCTGCTGCTGCAACCACTCACCATTTCTTCCATTTATCGAGCACATCCTGTGAACCAGACCCATTTGACAGATGAAGAAACTGAGACCCTGAATAGTCATGTCAACACTCTGAGCTGCTTCCCCACAGAGTGAGGTCTGCAGGAGATAATACATATATAAAGGGCTTAGCACATGGCTGAGTCCATGGTACTATCCTCATTCTTTTTTTTCCTTGCTATTCGCACACCCTATCTGGCTCCCTGCTCCTTCCATCCCATTCTTCCTCCCCATGGGGGAGCCAATAGCCATCTACTGTAGCTATGTGATGTCTATCATGTCCCCAGCATCTGCATATGGCCTCACCTCCATGCCTTTGCATCTGCCTTACCCATGCAAGGAATAGCCTTTTGCTTTCCTCCCCCCCATCCAAAACATGCTTGTCCCCTCAGACATCACCTGACTCCTCAACTGGGAAACAGGATGTGGGGACCACTTTGCTCCCAGTCCCACAGTCTGCAGAAGGACTGGAGCTGGGCTCCTTCTACTCCAAGAGCAGCACCTCCTTTGGGAAGCCTCTGCCACTCTGACCCCAAGTTCAGGGACCCCCCTCTGTGACCTGCCTGCTGCCTACACGCTGCCAAGGCCAGCGAGGCCTGCCCTGTCTGGGTCTCTTCCCTTACCCTTTCTTTGGGCTCATGGAGCCTTGGCCTGGAGTACTGTATCACCTGTGTCCCATACACAGCAGATGCCCTTTAAGTGCCTGTTTGATGGGTTGACCCCAGGCCACCAGCCCCAAGAGTAGTGTAATAGTCTTAGTCATATCCTGCACTTTTAGAACTCACAGTTCCTCTGTCTCCTTGGGTCCTTGTGATAGCCCAAGAGGGGAACAGGGAGTAGGCAGCCCCACTTTACAGATGGAGAAGCTGAGATCAAACTAGAGAAGGCAAAATCCCTTTGCATGCAAGTGAGGCAACCAGGATTTGAACCCAGGTCTGTCTGCTCCAACCTGGGTTGTTCCTGTGGCATGACAGGTGGAGAATCAGATGTCTCCTGGGGCACAGGCCCTTCCCTGAGCCCCGGGGCTCTCGCCAGAACCGTGCAAATGAGCATCTCCCAGGGAGCTGGTAGAATTCAGACCTGGGGTCCCAGCTCCGGCCCTGGAGTCCCAGCCTTGGGACTTCCAGCTATACTCTGGGGGAAGGACAGCCCAGACAAGATGTGGCCAGGCCTCAGGCAGAGCTCGGGCTTTGATTGGCTGGATCTGGGTTCAAGTCCTTATGACCCTGAGCTGTATGACCTTGGCCAAGTCACCTTAGGTCCCTAAGCCTTTGTTCTCTGGCTGTTGGAGGAGCAGGTGAGCCAGGAGATGCTCAGCTGCTGGCACGACCGTGGAGGCGTGCAGCTCATTCTGGGGGTCAGTGGCCAGGGCCCTGCTACCATCCCAGAGGTAGCCTGGTCCTCCCTTCTGCCCAGTGCCAGAATGTCTGCCTCAGCGTGCCTTACAAGGCAGTCCCAGCCAGCCCTGCCGGACTCCTATAGTGGACGTGGGCACCAAGAAGCACTGTGATGGGAGTCCACTGGTTCCTAGGGTCTCTCCGACATTCAGGCACATCTTCACTGCACACAACAGGGACCGGGTGTCATGTGCCAGGACCTCAGTGAGACAGCCTTATCCCCACAGCCCACCATGGGTCTTTAAGAATCTGCTCCCTGCAGAGAGGCCATCAGCATGCCCCCCACCTTCCCTTTACCCATGTCTAATGGTCCCTCACTAAAGACACCCATGCACCCAGCCTCCCTCTCTCCCAATGCTGAATCTGAGATGGAAGAACTTATCGGGTCACAGTGGCTGTGACACAGTAGAGAACCCTAGATGCAGGAAAGCTGGCTTTCCAGCCATAGGCTCTTGGAAGGGCACTTAATCCACAGCCTCAGTTTTCCTACTTGTAAAAAGGGCACATGTGACAATAATACCCTATCCCCAGGGCTGGCCTGCTGGTGTAAAGGTGATGTGGCTTTGTGATACACCCTGCCATCTTGAAGGGTTTGGGACTATCCCCTGGGATGTGTATGTGAGAGACAGAGACTGAGACCCAGACCCTACATCAGTGGGTTTCTCCTCTGCTGGAAAATGACAGACATATTCAATTCAAAGAAAAAAGCAAACCCCAGCCCCATCGCCCTGGGCTCACCCAAGGCAATGACCACTCTCTCTGGGTCTGTTCTCTTCCATTTCTGGGCAAGGGGGAAATCCAGCCCCTCCTGGGTCACCTGTGTCACTGATATCTGCCTGCCTGAAGTCATGCCCAGAGGCCATG
This sequence comes from Galagoides demidoff, assembly GCA_963574575.1. Classification (NCBI taxonomy): domain Eukaryota; kingdom Metazoa; phylum Chordata; class Mammalia; order Primates; family Galagidae; genus Galagoides; species Galagoides demidoff. Next base: position 116,341 of record CAUYQV010042761.1, on the reverse strand, counting down.
AGAAGACGCAAACTCCAAAGACCCAAATCCCTCCACTTACTACCTCCACGCCCCACCCCCGACCCCTGTCCTGTCTCAACCCCTCTCCTTGGGTCTCTATCTCTCTCTCTCTGAGTCTGTAGCTATGGCCCTGTGATGAAGTCCTGGCCACACTTCCTGTTGGTGATATCACATGTGCTTTGAACTTTCCCAAGCCTCAGTTTCCTCATCCACAAAATTGGGGGAACAACGCTAGAGGCAAAGCCCCTACAAGAGCTCTTACTACACACCCATCCTCTCCTCACCCCTCCTCTGACATGGTGCCCAGGGAACCCCCATTTCCTGCAGACCTGTCTCCACCCACAGTTCCTCTGTACAACCATCTGAGTCCCTTCCACCTGGGCTGCCTAAAGCCCCTGAGCCAGTCTTCCAGGAAGGAGGCCTGGGAATGCTGCTCCACACCCCCATCTACAGGTGATTCCTACACAGCTATGCAGGGGGATGTGCCCCCCAACCCTGCCCTCTCTGTGGCTCGGGTGACCCTGTGCTCTAACCTGGGGGTGGTGTGTGGTGGGCTACAGGTGCCCTTTATACCCCAAGTGGGGCCACATGTCATTCCTGCCTCCTCCAATATGGCTCAATTTCACCTTCTGCTCCCTCCCGAAGGACCCAGCTTCTCATCCTCTGCACCTTTCAGCACTTCCCTGCCAGACACCTCATTTCCCTGAGCCCCACGGAGGACTCTGGTTGGCCACAAGTCTCCACTGTTTCCTAAGCCCAGCAAGTGTCCCCAGAGAGGGCAGTGGATGCACCCCCAGGTCCCAGGAGACCCCAAGAGCCGAGTGTGGAGGGGGGCCAGGATACAAGCTGAGTTCCCTCCTGGGTGCAAGTGGTCACAGGAGACCCCTAATGTGGAAGCAGGAAACCGTGCACCCCGGAGAGGAGAGGCATACTTTGGTGCCCAGGACAGGGCCGGCCACAAAAAGTACTCACACACTGAGCAAATGAGCAAACAGACCCAGCTTTCCAGATGTCCCACTGCAACTCCCCCGGGGGCCTGGACCTGGTGTGGGGTAGGCTAGTCCCTGGTGTGTGCCCAGCCCTGAGCTAAAGCTGTTTTCATGCCAGATCTTGTGCCACCCTTGCCAGAGCCTTAGACAGGAATTGTTATGATCCCCACTTCCCATTCGCCAGATGAGGACAGTGAAGCCAGGGAGAGACAAGCCTGTCTAGGATCACCCAGTCAGGGGACAGAGAAACCAGAACCCTCCAGAGGCTGGGTTGGCTGTAACACCAGGAGCAGGGGCTCCTTCTCCCTGGGTGAAGAAATGTGCTCTGTGAACTAGAGAAAGTCCAGGCACTGTGCTGTCCAACACGTAGCCACTAGCCACATACAGTTATTTAAATTCAGTCATTAAAGTAGAATAAAATATAAATATTCATTTCCTTGGTCCACCACCCATGTTTCAGGCGCTGAATAGCCACACATGGCCAGCATGGATGTGGACTGTTTCCATCACTGCAGAAAGTCCTACCAGGTGGCAGTGGTCTGGAACATTCTTTCCAATCTTTGCCACGGGGAGGTGGAGGGGAGAAATGTAGCCAAGTTTTTATATTGACCTAAAACACTTGGAAATTTGATTCAGGTTTGGAAATGGAAGCAGCTGATTTCATAAAATGTTGAGTTTTAGTATGTCTTATTAGAAAAGATTTCCCCACCCAGCACCCCTGCCTCCCACCATGAATAGCAAGGACATTGGAGGGGAGGGCTCTGTAAAAATGGGAGCTCTGTGTACTAGGGTGATTCACAAAGTGGGGAGCTCCCTGTCCCAGAAGTATTTAAGCAGTAGCCAAGGAGATGAGCAATCACGACCCTGGTAGATGAAAGACGAGCCCAGTAACCTCCAAGGTCCCCTTAGATGCAAAGACCCTGTGACTTGCAGGAGCAGCCTGCAGGTATGCCCCTAACTGGGATTTCTGAAGTTCTCCCATCCTTCCCTTGCCAGACCTTAGCAGCAGCAGAATAGAGAGGGCCCCTCAAGATGCTCAGGCTGCAGGGAGGCAGAGCAGTGTGGTCTGACTGTATGGCCTGGAGCAGGTGACTTACCTGCCCTGGGCCTCAGTTTCACCTGAGGAATAATCATAGCACGTACCCTAAGACGGCTGTTGAGAACATGATATCAGTCCACTTAAGCATCAGAGCAGATGAGAGATCTGGTCTTCGGCTAAAAAAGCAGGCTGCACAAGGAGTTCAGGGGTCCCCACAGTGACTCCTGACTATGTGTCAGGAGTCAAGCCATTCTTTCTTTCTCAAGCCATTGGGGGATTTGTCACTAACAGGGAATCCTCATTAGGGAGAAGAGAGCCCTTGGGACAAAAAGAAAACAAAGATATGTCTGGCACTGCAGAGTCCCCTTCTGAATTCAGTAGTTCGCCAACGGCTCCCCCCAACACCAGAGGCACTTGTGGGTTGTCAAAGCCTGGCTGGATCCATATTTTCCCAGGCACACCCCTGAGGGACATTATCACCCCCTTTCACAGATACAAAAGGTGAGGTCGAGCCAGATGACCCTGCCAAATCCCAGAGCCTCAGTAGCCTCCTGGCAGCAGCCCCAAGGAACTGCCCCAGCACCTCCCACCTGACCCTCCCTGGGCCTCAGTTTCCCCAGCTGGAATGCTAGGGGGTTAAGCCTCTTCCATGTCTGTGGGTTGTCACTGTGACACACAGACTGTGGAGAGACCCAGGATGGGGAACTGTGGAGGTGGGCAGCCCTCCACCAGTAGGAAGTCGGGGGATGCTGAAGGCAGGTCACCTTCTGAAGGGGTTGGAGCATGGAGAGTCCAAGGTCATGGACACACCCCAGTTAGGATCAAGGTGGCACCTGGGAAAATCAATACCATTCTATAATCAGGATCATTTCTGAGCACCTACTATGTGCTTATCACTCCATATGTGCTACTAGTGGCATTTTTTAGGAGAGTTGGCGGAGGAGACAGTCTTGTTTTGTTGCCTGCATATGAGGGCAGTGGCATCATCATAGCTCACTGCAACCTCAAATTCTTGGGCTCAAGCGATCCTCCTGCCTCAGACTCCTGAGTAGCTGGGACTACAGGCACATGCTACCTACCATGCTCAGCTAATTTTTGTATACTTTGTACAGACCAGGTCTTGCTATGTTGCTTGGGAGGGTCTTGAACTCTTGGGCTCAAGTGTTCCTCCCACTTCAGCCTCCCAAAATGCTGGGATTATAGATGTGAGCCATCATGCCTAGCCCTGTGTGCCCTTCTTAGTTTTGCTCAGAAGGCTCTGAGGTCAGCAGAAGGCCTAGGCCCTTTGCAATGCCACATTCTAAATCCATTCCAGCTGGGGAGTCTGGCCACAGGTTCCCCCTTTGCGCTGTCTGTGGCTTTGGAATCAGCCAGGCCTAGGTTTAAATGCTATCCAGCCACTTAGTAGCTGTGAGACTTGTCCATAGCTGTCCATCTCTCTGAGCCTCAGTTTGCTTATCTGTAAAATGGGAGTATTAACTCCTATCTTATCTCATAGGGAATAGAGAAGATTGGGTGAGATAATGCAGGAGGGGCTCTCACCCCCAGTGTCGTGGTTCACAGTGTAAATATCTTCTACGATTACAGATCATGGGGAAGGCCACTAGCAGGGCGTCCAACACTTGGTAAATGCTTCATTCCACAATATTTCCTGGACTCTACTTGCTAGGCTTTGTCCTGTCAGGCAGATAAAACTCCCTGCCTCCAAGGAGATAACTTTCTAATTGGCCTCAGAACGCACAGGAAGGATGCCTTGCCCCATGCATGCCACCTTCCTGCCACCTTGGTTCCAACAGCCTGTGGGGTGGCTACTGATTATCCCCATTTCACAGACGGGATGGCTGAGGCACAGAGAGATGAAGTGATGTGCCTCAGCCACCTGGTATGTTGGCGAAGGAACTGAGTTTGAACCATGGACACACCCACAGCCTGGGGCCTCCACTCGGACATTCTGACAGTTTGGCGGAAGGGCAATCACCATTATATCATTTTTTAAAGGATGAGGCTACCAAGTGTCTGCATGGTGACACAGCCACTGGTCTGGGGACACTGTGGTGGCTCTGGGTAAGGAGAAACACCCCTGGAGTTTGTGGCTGTCATCCATCCTATGCTGACCAGAAGACCAACCAGACCCACTTTGATGGAGAGTGTCCTTAATTATTCAGTTGTGTTGTGGGAGGGACGAAAAGTGGGTGGGCAGAGCACTGAAGGGCAGAACCTGGGGCGATCTGCATTACAGTCTGGCCCCAATCCTAACAGGGGACCTTGGGCAGGTAACTTAAAGTCTTTGAATCTCAGTGTCCACATACTCCTAACAGAGGCAAGAATAGGGTCTGCCTCTTGGATAGGGGCAGGTAACCCACAGGTAGGGCATGGTAGTGTTTGGCTCAGGGTAGGCACAGGACAACTGTGGAATGGAAGGATTTAACACCCAGTGGCCAGAGCAACCCTTCCAAAGGGACATCTGAACTTGTCACTATCCTTAAGACCTATCTGCAGAGTAAAAGCCAAGCTCCTTGCCATGATCTGGCCCTTGGCCATCTCCCTCTCCTCCCCTCCCTGGCCCTCTTCCCTATGCTTTAGAAATCCTGTCCATCTTTCAGTTTCTCAAACATTCGAGGTTCTCACCAATTTCGAGGCCTTTGCACATGCTGTTCCTTCTGCCTACAATGCTGTTCCATGCAATCATTCATGATTGGCTCTTTCTCAGACTAAACGTTTCTTTCCTCCTCTGAAAGCCCTCCCAGTCCAGTTCCGCCTCTTCTTGTATGTTCATAGAATATTTAGAATTTTGCAATGAAGCATTTATACATGTTTCTAGGCTAGGCAGGCAAGGGTTAAGTCCCAAGGTCCTGCCCAAGGTCCCCTGTTAGGATCAGAGCCAGACTGGAATGCAGGTCTCCAGAAGCCTCTGCCCTTCAGTGCTTTCGGTCCTGGTGCCCCCGTGGGCATTTATTACATTCCTACTAGAGTGGGAAAAGGATGAAGAATCCCCCAGCCCAGCCCAGCCCAGCCTCAACATGTCTCACATTCAGTCTCCATTCATTTCCTGTTCAGCTTGAACACTGCCGCCCCCAGGAAGCCCTCCTCTTCTCCCCTGAAATGGTTAGCCACCATTAGTCTCCATATGCAGCGCAGACTGCGCAAGATCACCGGGGCACCTGTTCTTTTATTTTTTGTTGTTGCAGTTTTTGGCCGGGGCCGGGTTTGAACCCACTACCTCCAGTATATGGGGCTGGCGCCCTACTCCTTGAGCCACAGGCACCACCCTGGGCACCTGTTCTTAACTACTCCTCCCTGCTAGACACAAAACACCTGGAGGACAAGGATGAGTGTGTCTTATATCTCATTACAAGACCCAGAGCCATCAGCTCAGCTTTTCATTCTTTCTCTTGACAAGTATTTGTCCACTCAAGGTCTACTAGACTTCCACAGCCATTGCCCTGGGGTCACTGCTGTAGAAGTCAAATGAGATGATGAACTTGGCAGTACAGGGCCACACGTATTTACGGATGGATTACAGTTTCTGCCAGGATCTTTGCCTACATTGCTGAAGATTAGAGCCTACATCTAATGTTTTGTTTCCCATCTTAGGGTTCCCTTAGGTTGATGTGGTAATTGTAATAGAGGAAGGAACATCCATTTTGAGTTCAAATCCCATCTCAACCCCTTTGCAGTTGTGTGATTTGGGCCAAATCACTTCACCTCTCTGTGCCTCAGTCTTCCCATAAGTAAAATGGAATAATACTAACTCCCACCACTGGGGCAAATGTGAGGATAAGAGCAGATAATGTATAAGACAGGGCCCAACACAGAGTAGGTGCTCTAACCACGTAACCTTCTTTCTTTCTTCCTTCCCACTGCTCTCTCTCCTCTTGCCTTGTGCTGTCACGTGGAGAACTTTGCCCAGGAAATATAGTCTCTGAGGGGGTCATATCACCCTCCCAGGGGTCCTGAGGCATGTCCAGCCCTACCTGGGATGGCACGCCCACCCTGATTACAACAAGGAGATTTTATCTGCCTTCTTAAGATGTGGTTGGTAAGAAATGTTACATTACCACAAGCTGTTCCTGTTACCAATCCAACCATTACACAAAAAAGGATTAAGAACTTCATGGACGTGTTTATTTAGCTAACATATCTTTTGTAGTATCTTTTGTAACCATTTACAGGAAAAGGAAAATCAAGTACAATTTAGCAAGCTTAGAAATTCCCACCTGGTCTGACAGTGAATGTAATGTGAGATGACTTGATTGGGAGTTCCGAAAAAAGAATCTTACCTTTCTAGAATAAAAGCTGGCTTGGGACGTGGGGTGTGTATGTGTGTGTGTGTGTGAGTGTGTGTGTGTATGCACACATAGGTTTCTGAGGGGTGGAAATGCAAGACCTCAAAAGAGGTCTGGGCCCCAGGAAGACTATCTTTCGTCCTTGCCAATAAGCGAGCCTGAAGAAGGGAGCAGGGACTGAGATTTTGGGGATGTGAACATCTGGCACAAAGATCTGGAAGAAGGACCACTGAGCCTCATGGCCCTGGGAGAAAGGTGAGGATTCCAAGGAACCAGAAACCTGCCTTTTCTCATCCCTCGGGGCCTCAGTTTCCCAATCTGTAAAAGGAGTTTATTAGACCTGACTTCAAGAATAAGCACCAAAAGTTGGGGCAGGTACCCCGCAGCTCTGCCCCTTCCTATATGTATGCCTTTGGGCAAGTCCTATCTCTGGGCCTCAGTATCCTTGTCTGTAAATTGGGATGATATCAGCACCTGTCCCATGGTATAAAGATGAAATGGGATGGTGCGCTAGCTAAGGGGTATAGCAGGTGCCTGGCACATAGTAGGTGTTTAATAACTCTAAGACTTGGCACATCTAAGGGTGGACTTATTTCTCACACTTTGAGTTAAGGAGAAACCTGGTTAACCCATTTTAAGCATGAGCCCTGTGTACGTTGCCTGGGAGGTCAGGACTCCCCCCAGGCTCTGGTCTCTGGCCCCAGCACCAGCAGCAGGCAAGGAAGCTGCTGCCAATTTGCTGTCTAGACCCTGCCACTGACTCCTGACAGCTCCCCAGGGACAAGGCAGCCGCCTCCAGCTGCTGCCCCCGCCCTTCTATACACAGCCATTGAAAATTAACGGCCAAACTCAGCCCCCTGGGGGGGATGGGGAACCAGGCAGCTGCTTGGGAGTGGGGGCTACAGGGAAGGGGGACTGGACCAGCAGACTGAGTGGTCCTTGGAGCCCATCTCTGGAGATGCAGGAGGGCAAATGAGAAGCCCATAAACTACTTTTAGGCTGTTATTCGGGGAGAAAAACAGAAGTGGTTGGAAATGAGAAGTCACAGTGTAATCATAAACCAGCCCCCGTGTCCCAGTGCTCACTCTGTCCCAGACTCAGCTGAACTTCTTGCTACATTGGAGGTGCAGAATCCTCCCAACGAACCTGCAAGTTGGGTTCTCAGGTGGCTCCATTTCACTGATGAATAAATTGAGGCTCAGAGAGAGGCAGTGGCTTGTCTAGGGTCACACAACTGCGACGTGACAGAGCACCTGTTCCAGCACCTGAGCTCTTGGCCAGTGAACATGGGGCTGGTGGTCTCAGGGCACAGCAGCTTTGTTGTCTTGAGTCCCCACTTGACCCATCAATAGCATCCTCTTGTTAAGCCATTTAAGTGGCTTGAGCCTTGCTTTCCTCGCCTGCTAAATGGGCCTAAGAGTGCTACCCTCACATGGGTGGTTTGGGGGGATTTGGTGGGGATTTATACTGAGAGTCTGGCACAGGGAAATCAGGTAGTAAAGGGTTAAGCAATCACTAGTTGCTATTATCATTGCTATTATGATGATGTTGTTCTGCCTTCTGGATGGACACCGTGGCCATTGCATACGAGATAACAGCCTTGAATCCACATGAATAGGAAAGATAGGGTTGTGCTGAGCTGTCTGTGCCATGCCAGGCACTGGGCACATCTGGATCCAGTGCTGATGGGGACAAGCCTGCTTCTCTTCTCAGCTCCCGGTACTCCTGCCAGCTGGTCAGTGAACCAGGTAGACCCTACTTATCCCCGGAGGATGCTCTATTTCTGGAGAGAGGTAGCTACTCAGCACCCCAGACAGTTTGTGACCTGGGCTAATGCAGACACACAGGGCCAAGCCCTCAGCCTGGTGGAAGGCCCTGATGGGCAGTGCCTGGGCATCTAGATTCAAAGATTCCATCCCACACTCAGTTCTTACACACTCCCCTCCCAAAAGGCCTCCCTAGATGCATCTCTTGTAGAAAACCACTCTTTCATGTAACTAAGTGGTAACAGCAAAAGTGACTATTAATTATGTGTCTCCTGTGCTATAAGCTTTATTTATTTAATCCTCCCAGCAATCAGATGAAGGACAAGTCCTAACCATGCCCATTTTAAAGATGAGGAAATGAAAGCAAGTCACAAGCCCTGCCCAAAGCTTGGACTCTGAACCCACCAACAATAAGAGTTGATGACTTTGAGCACTTGAAGCCAGCCGGCAGGGAAGGGCCAGCTCTCTCTAGGCTTCCAGCTAGGAGGACAGCTGTAGATTCACCTGAGACACATCCAGTGCCTGCTGGGCTCCGGGTACTTCCATAGATAATAAATACCTCCAGTCAACCCTTCAGGAGTAGCTTTTATCATCCCCATGGAACAAACCAACCAAAGTTCAGAGGTGAAATGAAACAAAATTGGTGAGTGACAGAGCCAGCAATGATCATTTAACTTTTACAACAACTCCGTGCAGTGGGTACTGTTTCTATTCCCATTTTACAGATGAGGAAACTGAGGCACAGAGAGTTCCACATGGTCAGAAAAACAGGGATGATAATGAACCCCAGAGCCTAAGCTGCTAACTTTTACACTGCCCCTAATCTACTTGACATGATTTAAACCCTGTTAGTGCTGGAAGGAAGTCCAGAGTTTGAATGATCTTGGGAAAAGCCATTTCATTTCTCTGAGCACTTTAGTTCCCTCACCTGGACAGCAGGGATCATCAGAGGTGGGTGATGGGGGGCACAGCACAGTGGGTGCTCACAGACTGCTATGCACCTGGCCCCGGCTCTGCACACAGCAGCCTCTCTGCAAATATCTGTTTGAATCTATCGCCTCATTTGGATCTCAGAAGGGAGATTCCAGGCCCATGACCCTCAGGAAGTGGCCTCCCTCTAATTGGGGGCTGCAGTCTGTCCCAGCAGGCACTGCTAGTGAGTTGCAGTGACCCCCGGGGGTCCAGGCAACTCCTGGGTAAACAGGGCTGATCTGAGGTGACAGCCTGTTCTTCCCAGGCCAGCCCTGGTCCTGTCCCCATTCCATAATCTAGGCTGTGCCCTGTCAACCCACAGACAAGGTTCTTGCTTTGGGGGGTGGGGCCCTGGAAACCGGGTCAGGTTACCCTGCCTCAAGGGAGAAAGACTGGAGAAAGACTCTCCCTCCTTCCTTTTCCTCCTCCTCCCTCTCAGTCACTTCTTCTTTCTTGGCCTCAGTTTCCCCATATGTAAAAACCAGGGGGCCAGATTGGTTGGCCTCCTGAGGGGTCAACCAGCTATGAAGTTTGAAGACAAAAAAGTGAAGTGCTCTAAAAGACTCCTCCTCCCCACATGTACCTGATTTTATCCTGTTTCAAGAAACTGTCTTGACTTAGTTTCTAATTTACTCTATGAACATGTGAGAACCTAGAAGAGACCTTAAGATCATCTAATTCAACAGCATCACTTAAATGATGAGGAAATGAGGCCCAGAGAGGGCTAAGGACTTGTTGAAAGTCACACAGCCAGGCATAGAAAGCTGACCCAGAACCCAGAGTTCTGACTCACAACTTTCCCAGAACCCATGGAGGATAGAAGCCAATTCCTCTCAGAAAGATTTTGGGGGGGGATTTCCTGGAGTCCCCATTAAGGTCACTGGAGAGGAAGCAATAGCTGCTGTTGTCCTTAACATTCACCAGGATTCCCAAATAGGATCCAACCCAGGAGGAGACCTCTGTTGGAGAAAACAGGAGACTGCAGGCGTTCAATGGTCCCACTGGGCCGAGCCACAAGCCCAGACACCCTGAGAGAGACCAACTTTGAAATCAAGACCTTCTAGCTCTCCTGCAAAACCACAGAACTGAACATAATAATAGTTATTGGGCAGTTTCAGAAATCATAAACAACACATAAATACTCTGACCAATCAAAAAATACAGCGTTTGCGATTGTTTAAGTCCTCACCTGTACTCCTGTGGAGAGGGATGGTGATTTTGCCCTGAGTTTCGAATAATTCCTGACATTATGGATGAGATGTCACTTTCTATCATCTCCTTGGGGAAAAGACAAGCAGAAAACAAAGCTCCTATCAGCACGATGGACAGGGCAGAGACCCACAGTTTTCCCACCATTCAGAAGGATGGAGCTCAAACAACTAACAGAACACTTTCTTCTCTAAAGAAAAAAAAAAAGTACTAGAGGATTCCTGGGCATCTCAGGTCACTTTCTCAGGGTGATTCTACAGGGTTTTAGAAGCAAATAAAGAGAATGGAATAAAATTCCAGATTCTTTCAAATTAATGGGGGAAGGGCAGAGAAGGCTCCAGAATCCAAATGTCAAGACTTGGAAAATGTGGATTTACAAAATAGGAATCGAAAAACCCTACTCCCTTCCAAGGCTTCTATTTTCAATCTCAGTTCAGTAATGACCACTTTGAAAGCAAATAAATAAACAAACAAAAAAGAGGCAGCTGATGTGTCACCTATGTTTGTCAGGAAGAAACAAGTTCCCACTTGCAAAGGGAATAATCATTTCCAAAGGGCTCCTGCCCTGGAAATACCTTCAGAAATGCCGCATGCTCTTGGTGGAAAACCAATCCAACCTCCACACACTCCCTGACACAAAAACAGTATCAACAAATCTTTCTGATCTCTACGTTTTTCAACTCCCAAGACTGAAACCAAAATAGAAACCCATCAGAGACTCTCAGTTCCTTTTCCAAAATCATTGAAAGAGGAAAGGGGAGCAGAGGGAGGCACCCTTGCAGTTCCTGTGCCCGAGTCGCTACCCTGGAAATGCAATACAGGGCAGTGCCGGGGAGGAGGAAGCAAAGTCGACCCTGCAAGGCGGTACCTGGAGCCGATCCTCGCGGGGCCGCCGCTGCCGGCGCTCCTGGGCGCGCGGGGGTTCCGGAGGGGGACTCCCTCGCGCTCGCCCCTCGCGTTCAGCAATTTGGCCGCCGTCGCAGCTCGAATCGTTTTTAAATTTCCCTCTCTGGAGCTGTCCAGCTCAGAGCATGCGCAGTAGCCGTGCGGGGGGCTTTTCCCCAAGGGTCAGTTACAGGGCAGGGTCAAGGGGATTGCAGCGGGCGTTTCCCAGCAGCAGCGAGATTTGCAAGCTCTGGGGTTCCGGCGATGTGTATAGGGGGCGGAGCGGGAGGGGGGGACAGGAATAGTGACACCCCTCTTCCAACTTTGCCAACAGTGGCAACGACTCGTGCCCGCGAGCATGCGTTGAGGAGCAGTGGGAGGATAATTTAGGCCAAAAGAATTAAGTTGCAAAAGGATGCTGGGTGCATTAAAACTTGCGATCTGTCACTGGCCCGGGGCAAGGGAGGTGGGCGGGCGGAGAAATCTGTTGCAACCTCCACTCTTCCCCAAAGTAGGGGCAGGCCAAGAAGCAGAAACCGGGCTTCAGGTGGACGTAGGTTGGGGCCACCTGTCCCTTTAAGAAAGTTGCGTCCCGGCGGGTTGGCGCGCGGCTCGCGGCGGGAGGGGACTGCGGAGCCCGGAGCCGGTTCGCTGGGCGTCTCCACCTGCCGGGGCCGCAAAGGGGGGTAAGACCAGACGAACGCGATGGCGAGGCTCGGGGGGCACCCCGGGTCTGCGCGCCGCGCCCCCCTGCCCCGCGCAGAGGGTGAGCCCGCCCGGAGCTAGCGCAGGAGCGCTCGGCCGCCACGAAAGCCGCAGCTACTACAACGACGCCGGTGGCCAAGGAAGTTGCGGTGTTCCGGGTCTGGAGCCACTAGCTGAGCCGAGCCGTTGGGGACTACGGCCCGCCGGTGCGCCCGCGCTCCCGCCCTTCCCCGCCGCCGGGCCCGCGCCGCTGCCTGCTCCTCCCCGCCCGGGGCCCGCCGCGGGAAAGGTGGCGCGGACCGCGGGCGGCGGCGGGACCGCAGGCGGCGGACGGCGCTGAGTGCTGACAAAGGTCTCGCCAGCCCTTTAAGAGGCTTGAGTTAGTTTGATCCCCTGAGAAACTTTGCACTTCTGGCGCCCTAACTCAAGCGCCTCGGTTGGAGTAATTTGCCACGGTAGCCACAATAGTAGGCACAGCCACCCCCACCTTCTGTTTACGGATTTACTGACGCCTCTTCATCTCTTTTTCATGCCAGCCTCTTATGAGCTAGGATGGCTCCCTTTTTTGCTTCGGGGGGACCCGAAGCTCTAGTAAGCGGTCGTGAGTGGCTCCAGCCCATGCCGCAGCCCCTGCACCTGCAAGTGGATGGTCCGCTCAGGTCTGCGTCGGTCCTGCCCGCCCAGTCAGGCTCAGGCTTCCAAAAGCGTCCGGGGGGCATTTCAGTCTGTCCTCGTGCTATCTATCCAGCGGCGGGCGGGGGAGACGTGTCCCCGCACGTGTGACTGGGAAGCCTTTTTTTTTTTTTTTAAACCGGGTGCTTAAGTTAAGGTAGAACCCGGGACTCCGTGGGTTGGGTTTGCCTGGATTGTATTTCTCATTCAGGTGGGCTGCGAACTTGGCGTTGGTCCACATCTTCTTGAATGGTTTTCTTATAGCACCTGAACGCCTTCCCTTCTTTCTTCCCTGCCAGGAGTAAACAGATCAGCATTCTCTAGGGAGAGGAAAAATGTAGTTTACAGATGTCAAATTAAGGTGAAGGTCACGAAACTTTCTTAGTTTTTCATCTCCTTCCGACCTGCCTATCTTTAAAAATTGGTTTTTGAACACTTATAAAAGTGGTTTATATAGTTTGTTACTTTGAATTTCCCTGAACGATCTGTAATTCACCAGTGGAGTTGTAAGTGTTCAAAGCATTTGAGTTTATTTCTGTTAATCCTGGTTGTTGTAAGTAAATGTGAGTGACCTGGCCACCTCCTTTTGAGGGCACAGTCCTTTTCATGAAGATACAATTTTATATCTTTTTTTTGAGACAGAGCCTCAAGCTGTCCCCCTGGGTAGAGTGCCATGGCATCACAGCTCACAACAACCTCCAACTCCTGGGCTCAAGCTAGTCTCCTGCCTCTGCCTCCCAAGTAGCTGGGACCGCCACAACGCCTGGCTATATTTTGGTTGCCCTCGTTGTTTGGCGGGCCGGGCTGGATTCGAACCCACCACCTTGGGTGTATGTGGCTGGTGCCTTAGCCTCTTGAGCCACAGGAGCCAAGCCATAATTTTATATCTAGAGTGGTTTGGAAAGAAGTTCTCTCTTCTGAAAGCTGATGGATTCAGTAAAGCCTTTTAAATAAAGAGACATCCAGTCTGTAAGTTCTGTAGACTCCTGCACTATCAAAAGAAAAGCAGAGATCCTTCATTAAAAGCAGAGGGACGGGGGAGAGAGACTGAAGATGTTCAGGGAGGTGATTTTAGTAAAGAGCTGAGATTTTGAGTCCACTGCTTCATGACTGGTTGATGTAAATATTGCCAGTCAGACACCTGCTAGAGTTATTCAGAAAATCCAGGGAACTTAACAGAGAGCCTTTTGTTAGATGAACATATTTTTGCCTTTTATGAAAGTATGATATTTCTCAATTGGAAGTCACCTGGGGTGACATTAGACCCATAACATGGAAGAGTTTAGAATCCTTATTTTTTAACAAGTGCCTCAGATCAAGCCAGTTGAGGCACCTAAACTAGGTGAAACCTTGACTGAGCCAAAGGTCACTAATAACCTTTTTTTAAAATGAAAGAATGTGAAATTCACCTGTTTCCATAGCTTTTTTTACACTTCATCATTTGATTTGGTGTCGAGAGAGAATTTTTCTTTCTTTTTGAGAAAAGGTGTTGCTCCGTCTCTTGGCCTAGAGTATAATGGTATCATCACGGCTCTCTGGAAGCTCAAAAACCTGGGCTCAAGGGATCCTCCTGCCTCAGTCTCCCAGGTAGCTGGGATTACAGGTGTATGCCACCATGCCCAGCTAATTTTTGTACTTTTAAAAATAGAGACGGAGTCTTGTTCTTGCTCTGGCAGAACTCAAAGTCTTGGCCTCAAGTACTTGATTGCCCCACCCTTGGCCTCCAGAGTGCTGGGATTACAGGTACGAGCCACGACACCAGCCTGCTTTGCTTACTGTTCTGATTTTCCCAGTGATGAGGAGAAAAGGATTTGCTACACGATTTGTACCAATAAATCATCAATTCTCTTTCTTCCACTTTGAGCACTGGCTTGATCTAGTGAAGTGCAGGGCATGTCTGTGAAGCAGAAATACCAAAGTCTTTTTTTCATGAACTATTAAGCTAGAACAACCACCAGAGCTACAGCTCTCTGGGCTGTGTCTGGGATGTAGTAAATACTTTGGAGATTTAGAGACATTTCCGCCCCTTGCTCTGACAATAGCTAAAAACAAGGTGGACTTTTTTCTTATAAGAAAGTTTTAAAGGGAAGGTTATGCAGTGTCCCTGCTCCAAGGTTCATGCCAGTAATTTCTGATTCCTGTTTCATAGCACTGGGAAGCCACCATTTAATGACTAAAAAAAGCATTTGCAGGCAGGAGCACAGATTTTTTTTTTTTTTTCCTGTGGGAGACCATGGTCTTGATCCTTTTTGTTCCTGTTAGCATGACTGATATGTGTATTATCGCTCTCTTTGAGTACGCGATTGTCAAGGAACTGCCGTTTGTAATTGTCATACATCTTATTTAATAAAAGGACGCTAAACCCTTGGATGTTTCCAGGAAGGGACTGATCTGTCTTTTTGCCTTTATGCTAACCCGCTACCTCTATCAAGATCGAGTTCAATCACTGTTCTGTTAAACTTTTCAGAAAGGTAAACAGGAGGTAATAAAATGAAATCTATTAAATGCGCATTGGGCAAGTTGCAGTTTTCTTTTTCTTTTTTAAAATTTTCTTTCTCCTTTTCTTTATAACAGTCTCACTTAATTTTGTTGCTGGTGTCCAGTATGTCCAAGCATTCCTTTATGAACATTGCATTTGCATATTTTTATTCTTCTGAGAATTCCTTTTGGAAGTTGAAAGAATAAAACCCAGAGGCCTTTTGCTCTGCAGCTCTGTGAAAGGAGTTAAGAGCACCAGGATGTAGGTTCCAGGGCTCATTTTAATCAGTGTTAAGGGAAAATTTTCTAACAATTAGAGCAATCCTAGGACAGCATGTCAACTCCGATAGTAGAAATCACCTTCAACTGAGCTGTTGATGCAAAGGTAAAGAGAGTTCACAAACCAGAAACCATTTGAATTAGATCCCTGAGCCCACCCAAAGCCAAAATTCTGTAGTATTCTACATTTCATCTTTCAAGTTCAATGCCAAATCCATCTATATAAATAGCACATTTTCTCTTGAATTTAGACAATCAAGTGTCTGCTGCTTTAACAAATATATTTATACACAGAAGAATGCAAAAATAAATGCTTTGGGAAGAACTTAAAATCATGCTGTGTCAATTTCCATGAAGGATTCTTTCATGGTAATGACAACGCTGAAACTGTTAGGGAGTTATTCTATTCAGCTTAAGTTTAAAAGCACAAAACAGCCTAGAGATTAAATTGGGCTACTGTAGTATTATAAAAATTTCAAAAATTTGGGCCATCTCTTTGCTGAAATTACTAAATATCTATGTGCATTGTAATACTATTAATTGGTATTCACTAGGCTCCGGAAAATTACTGAGATTCCATCTGGCTCATCAGATACAACAAATTGTTTGACGTAATCTTAACTTTAAGCATATTTTATTTTTGGAAAGTGAGTGATCCATGTCATTTTAAAATAGGAGTCCCATGTGAATTAGAATATTTGCTCAGAATCACTTGTTCCCAGCCGACTCTCTAAAAATGTAGTGACAGACCTTTAGGAAATGAGTTTCATGGTGGCCTCCTTGTGAGGCTGACCCTCCCTGGTCAAGTGGCTTTGGGAAAGTTATTCCCCACACTTTCACTTCCCCATCTCTAAAAAGGGAATACTATTCATTTTTAAAGATAGTAACTGACACAGTAAATGCTCAACCAACATGGGCCGTGTTTCCAGGTAATATTTGCGTTTCTTCTCATTGCTCTGTGGGAAAAGTAAGGAATCAACCAAGTTACTTTAGGAAGCTATCCCATCGTTTTAAACTAATCTGGATTTGCCAGCTAGTTCTAATAATCTGAAAGATTTAACACAGCCTTTTCTAGGCACTCCAGGAGAATTTAGCTTGTGAGCCTCAAGACAGTGCTATTTCATATTAAAAAAAAAAAAAAAAAAACGTTCAGGGTTTTGTCTTTTGCCCCAAACCCATCAGCTTACCCAACTGAAGCTTTTACCTTTGTTTTCCGTCAGGGAAATCCCACTCAGCAATCAATCCCCAGTTGCAGGAAAGTCTTCTTGTCAATGAATTTTATAATGAATTTAATCTGGTCACTTTGTGTATCTGTTACAGTGTTATTTTCTCATATTGTGTAGGACTTCTCTAGCCCCTAAGACGCGTGTCCTGGGTGTATTTATGTATAAATCTGTATCTTATCTGAGGCTACATTATTAGATCTGCGACTATTACTCTTATTTATTTATTTATTTTTGAGCCTGCTACCCAGGCTAGAGCGCTATGGCATCACCTCAAACCTTGGGTTCAAGAGACTCTCCTGCCTCAGCTTCCTAGACTACTAGAATTACAGGCATGAGTCACTGCAGCCGTTCAATTACTCCATTTTATGTTCCGCATTCTGTGTGTTTTTCTATTGGTTTTTATCAGAGATCCTGAACCAGGGTTCTGCAGGCTACATTCAGCCACAGACAGGCTTTATTTCGCACACAGGCTTTCTTTTTCTTTAAAAAACCCCACAAATCTGAATTAGATGCCAGCATTTAAAAAACGCTTCAAGCTGGGGTTTCCAGCTTTTCTTGAGTAATCGGAAAAGTTGTCCACACTAGGTCTACGATCCCTCTAGGCAGCGGCCCTTTATTAGCAGGGTGGTCGCACGATCTCTAGTAAGCTACAGATCCCACCAGTCCTTATTGCCCCGCCCCAAGCCCCAGGTTTCTGCCATTTATCTTTAAGCATGTTTTTCATTGATCCTTATTTTTCGTAAGAAAATGTGAAGACAAAAGTAAAAAAATGTTCGATGCCCCTGTTGCTATCGAAACCTCAGAAAGATTGTCAGATAATAACAATAACAGCCTATCCTGTTTCTTAACGGCTTCCTCTGCCCACCAGTGTGCTAAGTGCTCCGAACCGCTTGCTCAGTCCTCCTAACGGTGCTGTGAGGTGGGTGTTACTACACACGGAAACTCCTCTGACTTGGTTTATCTTGCGTGTCTTCCTGATGGTGACAGGATGGGGAAGAGGTGGGAGGTAGGATCCCTCCCTCTTTTCTGGACCAAGAGGGTTTCTGATGGACAGGACATTTTAGGCATCTTTTCTTCTTTTGTATGACTTAGAGCAGGGCCAGTCCCCCTAAAAAGGATGAAGCTACATGCCAGAGAATTGCTGTTCCCCCACCATGGATCTATAGAGGCCCACATTTAGTTCTTAGGGTAAATTATACTGTTTTTTTTAAAACTGGAATTGAACAAAAACTAAACACGCCGACCACTTTTTTTTTTTTTTTGGAGACAGAGTCTCACTATGTCACCCTTGGTAGAGTGCCCTGGCTTCACAGCTCACAGCAACGTCAAACTCTTGGGCTTAAACAATTGTCTTGCCTCAGACTCCCATGTAGCTGGGACTATACACACCTCAATGTAACTTCAAGTGCCATTGAGGTTACACTACAGGCAGCCACCACAACGCCCAGCTATTTTTTTGTTGCAGTTGTCACTGCTGTTTAGTTAGCCCTGGCTGGGTTCGAACCTACCACCCTTGGTGTATGTGGCCGGCGCCATAACCACGGTGCTACAGGCGCTGAGCCCTGAACACTGTCTAACTGTAACTAACTGGATCCAACGATTCAACCATGTGATCCATAAAAAGGAACATTTGAGCCCATCATTAGAAGTTCAGGTAAGTAAAAGTGCTATGATTCGTTTCAATCTAATGGAAAGGCTTCGTTCTTAATAAGCCAGGCAAAAATGCCTCAGTGTTTGAAATTCTTGCTGTAGAGAAGTTTGCTTTTAAATAAGTTCATCTAGTCTTTTGGTATTGCACTTTGAAATTCACAGAGATAACTTTTGATTATAATAATATCTTTTGTGTAATAAACTAAGACATGAAAAGGCATAGTTTCTCTTCAAGCTAGCTCTTTTTAATATCACAGACTGATATTAAATATGTGTCTATGAGGGGCGGGGTCCTCTTATATCTGCAAATAGAACAGTTTGTTGCTCAGCAGAAAATCAAATTCATACTTTTCATTGCAAGCAGCTTTATTCTCATGACAGTGAGCAACCCTGAACGGTCTAAAAGAACTGCCCAGAGAACTTTCTTTCAGTCTTATCACTACTGCGTGTCCAGATCATGTTCCCCAGTAACAAAAAGCAGTGTGTTCACGTACTAACCGCCCAGTCCCAAGGTTCTAAACTGGTTTTTTTTCATGTCTTCCCATTTGTGCCTAAAGTGAGGTGACTATAAAACATAGTTGCCTATAAACACCTTCCAACATAGCACTCGGTGGGCACTTTTTACTCTTTTTATTGCAATGTAACAATCCCAGCTGTTTGTTTTAGAAATGGTAATGTTGTATCATTGTAACAAATTATACTTAAAAATCATTTAGTGTGAAATTGCAGATTAATCCCATAGGGACTGGGTATTAACAATCCCCCAGCCTTTTGGAGCATACAGATGGTGAATCTGGGATTTACAATGGGAACAATCACTGATTACATGCATGGGTGTAACGGACAAAAAAGACCTCCACAACTTAGGCCCAGAGAATACAGTAGAGGTCCTAGCGCCTGACTTGTTCGGGACACTCGGGTCCCTAAGAATGTATGTTCCATCACCTTGCCTATGTGAAATTCTGCAGTCCGCTGTGTCTGCTTTGAAACCTACCAAATGCATACACAGGAGTGTTCTTTCAGTGTGCTTAGCTTTAATTCTTTTGAATCCCATTAGAATTTGTTTAAAGAGCAACTTCACAGTGGAGCAGGCGGTGAGAATGTGGTTGATGTGCCCAGCCGAGAGCTCATTATCAAAACCAGTACCTGCTGTTCACTGATCACCAGGAAGAAAGTTGTCATGCATTGTACAGGCCGGGATGGGTTGATTGCCCCCCAAATTAATCTGCCCTTGAAATGAAAAGGACTCCTAAGTACAATGGCTCTGATTTTGAAACTGTCATTGGGCTGAGCCACTGACTGAAAGCTGCGACATGCTTGACGTTGGGAATGAAAATGGCATGCTTTACACACTGTCTGGAGTACGGATCGTTTTACAGTGGTGAGCAGCCAGTATGTGCTGGGGACCTTGAAATAGCCAAGTAAGGCTGTTCTCTTTTAAACAATGTAAATAATTGTTCGCCAAATTTTCAAATTAGAATAGCCATCTCGATGGTAATTTAGATTCATGTACAACTTCTACACATCCCCAAATACGTTCTCCTTCCTAATCTCTGGTTTGATTTCAGATGCAAAGGTTAGAAATAACTTTGCATTCAAGAGAATACGTTGTCTTGGAGAAAAATGGAAAAACCAGACTGCTTCAAAGAACTTAACATACTTCAAACAGCATTTTTTCTTAAAAGACAAATAAAAATTCTTTATCCAAATGAACTGTTGTTTATCCCAAATATTCTTTTCCACACCCCTTTTGATTCAGAGCTCTGAGCAAAACGATGTGCTTCAACATATATGTCTGGCTAAAGAAACTACTTTTTTGTTGTTTGTTTTTGTTTTTAAGGCATACATCCTCCAACGGATTTCATTGCTTACCCCTGAACTCGGGCATTTGAGGCAACATTGGACGAGCTGAGTACTAATGACAACATTCTCTCTATTGGACCAATTAATTACACCCCCCGCCTCCGACCAGAACGGTTTTACAGCCTTGTTTTGCGGGGAAGCTTATAAGCCTCTCAGGATAATTCTAGAGGTGCTCTGGTCCTTACTGGTCCTTACTTCAACTGGGTTTTTGAGGCACTGGGTTGAATAACATCTTGTCCAGAATGATCAGTGCAGCCATTATTGCCAAAGTGACCAGTGACATTAGTAACACTGACCGTGTGGCAAGACCTTTCTTGAAAGAAGTCTGCTTCTATCAGTTTTGA
This sequence comes from Galagoides demidoff, assembly GCA_963574575.1. NCBI lineage: Eukaryota > Metazoa > Chordata > Mammalia > Primates > Galagidae > Galagoides > Galagoides demidoff. Next base: position 95,978 of record CAUYQV010042761.1, on the reverse strand, counting down.
AGCAGACATTAACTTATCAAATGCAAAATATGTAGTTGTTGGTACAGTGTTTAAAAAAGCAAGAAATAGCCAAAGCTGAACACATTTGGTTTATAACCCAAAGTACAAAATCTCTGTTAGTATATACTGGTAAAGGATTGATAGTTATGTGGAGGAGAGGAAACATATTTTTTGTAGAACAATCTCAAATAATCTATGTAGGGACTCTGTCTTCCAGGAGAGAGAGGTTAACTTTCCCCAGCCTACACCTTCACTCCTGGGCTGGTCTTAGTGACTCAACTCTAATGAACAGAGTAGGGAGATGGACAGAGTAACTCCACAGTGGAGTAGTCTGGCACATAGGACCTTAACCGAGTAATGAAGGTTAATGATAGCAGGGATGTCATGTGGATCTCAGCACCCCCAATATGGTATGACAAGAAGACACAGGACTACTTTACTTCTGTACTCGTCTTTCTAAAGATCAATAATCCAGCTGGGCACACTTTGGGTGGTGGGAGGATGTTGAGGCCAGGAGTTTGACACCAACTTGGGCAACATAGTGAGACTCCTGCCCCTACAAAATATTGTTTTTTAGGGCAGCGCCTGTGGCTCAAAGGAGTGGGGTGTCGGCCCCATATGCCAGAGGTGGCGGGTTCAAACCCAGCCCTGGCCAAAGAAAAACTGCAAAAAAATAAAACTTAAAAAAAAATTCATAGCCTCATGCTACTTATGAGGAAAAACATCAGACAGACCCAAACTGAGGCACATTCTGTAACAGAGCTCATCAATTCACTTCAAAATTGTCAAGGTCACAGTAAAAAAAGAAAGCCTGACAAACTGTCTCAGACCCGAGGATATTGGGCAGGCAAGACAACTAAATACAGGGTGGGGTCTTGGGTTGAATCTCGCAACAAGGAATTAATTAACAAAACTAATGAAAAAAACTAGAATCTGAATCAAGTCTGGAGTCTTAATTGTGACAAATGTACCATGGTAATGTCGGATAATGACAGTGGGAAAACCAGGCGACAGAGCTCTCTGTATTATCTTTGCAACTTTCCTATAATTCTAAAATCATTTTGAAACCAAAAATGATTTATTTAAAAAATCATGGAGGCTGGGTGTGGTGGTTCACACTTATAATCTTAGCTCTTTGGGAGGCCCAGGGTGGGAGAATTGCTTGAGGTCAGGGGTTTGAGAGCAGCTTGGGTAATGTAGTGAGATCTCATAGCTAAAAAATATTTTCTTTAGATTAGCCGTGATAGTATGCACCAGTAGTCACACCTATGCAGGAGGCTGAATCAGGAGGATTGCTTGAGCCGAGGAGTTTGAGGTTGCAGTGAGCTAGGACATACCACTGCACTCCAGCCTGGGAAACACAGTGAGACTCTGTCTCACAAGAAATAAATAAATAAATAAAAATTAAAAATCAAGGAAATGACACGTACGTTCTGGGTATATACACCAACGAATTGAAAGCAGGGATTCCAACAGGTGTTTTTGCACTTATATTCATAGTAGCATTATTCCCTATAGCGACCGAAGCCTCTGTCAACAAATGAATGGATAGACAAATGTGGCAGATACACACGAGGGAACATTATTCAGCCTTACAAAGGAGAGAAAGCCTGCCATACGCTGCCACATGGATAAACCTTGAGGACACTATGCTAAGTGAAATAAGCTAGTCACCAAAAAAGACAAATACTGTATGATTCCCCTTATATGAGGTGTATGGAGTAGTCAGATTCACAGAGACAAAGTGGAATGGTGGTTACCAGAGGCTGAGGCAGGAGGGAAAGGAGAGTGGATTTTTAATGGGTATAGAGTGAGTTTCAGATTTGGGAGATGAAAAATTCTAGGAGAGCCATTGCATAGCTAGGTGAATGCTCTCAACACTTCTGAACTCAACACTCAACAGCAGATAAGGTGATTTTCACCACAATTTTTAAAAATGCTTAAATCAAGGAAATGAATATAAGGTATACAAATCAAGTAAAGCTTTGCTTATTATGAAAGAGGTGCGGTTCTCAGCCATGGAGCTATTGGCATTTGGGGCTGGGTGATTCTTTCTTTGTGGACCCTCCTGTCTATTGCAGGGTGTCTGGCAGCATCCCTGGTTCTCCCACTCGTTGTTTGTAGCACCCTCACGCTCTCATTATGACAACTGAAACTATCTTTAGACAATGATGCTTGTTCTCTGGGGTTCAAGGACAAAATCGTCCCCAGCCTGGAACCACTGGCCTAGTGGAAGTCTGGGATGAAACCAAGCTGATTTTTAAATTATGAAATTGGCTGCTTTTATTGTCTGATATGGTAGTCACAAACAATATGCGGCCATGTGAATTTAAAATTAAATTTGTTCAAATGAAAATTTTAATTTCAGTTCCTCAATCAGCCGCAGTTTGAGTGCCTAGTGGTCCCCTGTGGCTCATGGCTACCATGTCAGACAGCACAGAGACAGACCATTACCACCGTGTAGAAGGTTCTATCAGTACCACTCATCTAGATGGGTGCCTTTAGCTTCTTTGCAGTGTTATTCTCCAGTGCATCTATTTGTATCCACTGTTCTGGGCTGTCATGTGCGTGATGTTGATGGTGAACAAAGCCAATCTGCCCTTGGCCAGGCCACTAACTGTTGGCCACACTGCCTCTCAACCATTCTACTTTCTGTCTCTCTGAATTTGACTATTCTAGATACTTCATATAAATAGGATCATAAAGTATTTGTCCCTTTGAGTTTAGCTTATGTCACTTACCATAAGGTATTGAAGGTGCATCTAGGATGTAGCATGTGTCAGAATTTTCTTCCTTTTCAAGGCTGAATAATATTCCGTTGTATGGATATACCACCTTTTGTTTATCCATTCATCTATTGGTGGACACTGGTTGTTTCTGCCTTTTGGCTATTGTGAATAAAACTGCTGTGACCACAGATGTACAAATATTTATTTGAGCCCCTACTTTCAATTCTTGTGGATATATACCAAGAAGTGGAATTACTGGATCATATAGCAATGATATAACAATTCTATTTTTAATTTTTTTTTTGAGACGGAGCCTCAAGCTATCCCCCTGGGTAGAGTGCCATGGCATCACAGCTCACAGCAACCTCCAACTCTCCTGGGCTCAAGCGAGTCTCCTGTCTCCGCCTCCCAAGTAGCTGGGACCACAGGCGCCCACCACAACACCTGGCTATTTTGTGGTTGCAGCCATCATTGTTGTTTGGCGGGCCTGGGCTGAGGATTCGAACCCGCCACCTTAAGTGTACGTGGCTGGCGCCTTAGCCGATTGAGCCACAGGCGCTGAGCCCTATTTTTAATTTTTTGAGGAGCCTTTATACTGTTTTCCAAATCACTTTATATTCTACCAGCAATGTACAAAGATTCCAACTTCTCTATGTCTTTATCAATACTTACTGTTTTCTGTGGTCTTTGTTTTTTTTTTTTTGAGACAGAGCCTCAAGCTGCCACCCTGGGTATAGTGCTGTGGCATCACAGCTCACAGCAACCTCCAACTCCTGGGCTTAAGCCATTCTCTTGCCTCAGCCTCCCAAGTAGCTGGGACTACAGGTGCCCACTGCAACACCTGGCTATTTTTTGGTTGTACTTGTCATTGTTGTTTGGCAACCCAGGCTGGAGTCAAACCCACCAGCTCTGGGGTATGTGGCTGGCACCTTAGCCACTTGAGCTACAGGCGCCAAGCCAGGTCTTTGTTTTAATAGTAGCCATCCTAAAGGGTGTGATGTGGCAGCTTAGTGTGGTTTTGATTTGCATTTCCCAAATGATTAGGACAATTTAACATTGTATGTTTGTCAGTTTGTCTCCTTAATTTGAAAATTTGATAAAATCCCAATCAAAATAATTAACTGCTACTCCTCAGACGTAATGAAAGCAGGGTGGTGCTACTTCCTGATCAAATCTGAAGGAGAACATATGAGAGACTCAGAAATGGACTCACATCCATGAGACGAGGAGACACCATTTCAGGGTGGAGTTGAAAAAACTGCTTCTATGTGTGAAGAAAAATAAAATGGATTCTTGCCTTGTTCCATATACAAAGCTAAACTCTAGAAGTGTTTTGAAGACCAAATGCAAAGGGCTTACTATAAATCTGAAATAATGTGTAATACAGAAGCATGTTGAGAAGGACCTAAACAAGACATTCAAAAACAGATTAAAGGCAAAGGTGGATGAATTTGTCTACATGAAGATGTTCAACCAAGCACCCCACACAACAGACAGGTGACAGACTCAAAAGATTGGTGCGATGTTAACTGACCAGGGTTTCTGATTGAGATCCGTTATATAAAAAGAAAGACTGCAAATCAACAGAAAAGACAGGATACCCAGTAGATACTCAGGTGATCGTTTGACTGGACCTTTTCCAGAATGACAACTGATCAGCTAACAGACATCTGTGGTTAATCCTTCTCTATAACTTCACAAAAATCAGATGACTCCAAAACTAAACAATGCTTTCCACCCATTAGACTGGCAAAGGTTGTACGGCCTGAAAATGCCAAGTGCGATGGTACAGAGACGTAGAGAGGCAGAGAAACTGTGATACACTCTTGAAGAGACAACCACCTGGAGGCTACAACCCTTCTAGAAAAGGGCTTTACAGAACACGGTGAAATTATACACATACATAATGTCTCCCTTCTGGGCAATACACCCCTGGCAAGCTGTGCATAGGTCCCAGATGGGAACATGTTTGAAGTTGTTCATGAGGCTGCTATGTGTGGTAGTGGTGAGCTAAAGTCAATTTAAATTATCTATCCTTGGGGAAATGGACGGGTTGACCAAAGCAGCTCTCTATATGGAGTGTGATAAACAGTTCTAAACAGAGAACCAGATATGTTGTTGAAAATGTTTATTGCAACATGAAACACCTACGTCTTTGTAAAGATTCACTGGAAGACCCTCTAGACACACTCGCAGCTCACCACTCTTTGGCTGCAACTGAACCATGTTGCCTCCCCCTAGATGCAAGAAAGCCAGGAAAAGCCAGCATTTTACAATTCCAGACTTTTAAATAGGATACACGGAAGGAAAGAGGCCTTACCGGCCTCTGAGCTACCACTCTGTAGCATACCACTCATTTTGAAATACTCAAGTAAAATGTGTATTTTAACTTAAACATATTCATGCATGCCAATGTATAGATCTTTTGAGCAGGGCCAAATTATTATTATTATTATTTTTGGGTTTGGATGTGGGACCGAGCTCTATAATATTCTGTCTTTAACTACATGCAAGAGGGATTGTCTGAAGATTCCAAGGTCAGTTTCTTTATTGTGGAACAAGGACCTAATAACACCTGCAAAGCAATCTAAGGACAGAATCCTTCTAGATGTTCATCTTAAATCTTTCAGAGTTTCTGCCCCTTTCCATGGGGAAATTAACCCACGGCCCCCATTCTCTTTGTAAGACTCACTGAGACATATCCACACACTCACATTCCACTGGTTTTTACCTGATGTTGAAATGAATCGCCACGTTTTGCCACGTAAAACGCGCTCCTGCATATAACACACACCCAGTTTGGGGCCCAAACTTTCTGGAAAATACCCTTTGAGGAAGTGACTGACTGGGGCAGTGAGGGGCGGGGGGTAGGGGTAGAGGGTAAGCACATATCTGGGGAGGGCCAGCGCTCCCCTGGTAAACCCGCAGATAACACTGCCCTCCCAGGCAGCCTGCTCTGTGAAGGCTGCCCCTTCCCTCTCTCCCCACTATTAGCACAACCATGGATATGGCCACAAGGCATGGCCAGGTCAGACGGGCACTTCTGAGGCTGCTTGGCCCATGGGCAGCAAGGAGGGTCCCTGGGACCTGCGCCAGGCTTCTGGTCCCCTCAGCCCTCGCCCCACACAGCTGCAGCCCACCTCCCCAGCCCTACCACTGCCCCCTCCCCAGCCCACTTCCACTAGATCCGGATCCTCCCAGACGGGAATCCTGTGCACCTGGTGGGCTTGGCTGAAGGGTGCAGCAACTGGGGAATGGGACCTGCTGGGCTCCCCCACTCCTGAGCTGTACTACCCATGTATAAGGCACATCTGCATTTTCCCCTCAAAATTTAGGCAAAAAAGTGAGGATGATACACAGGAAAATAATGGGTACAAATAGCCACAAATTTGGGAACAAGTACAGGTGACTCTTGTTAAGCATTCAACTCAGGTGGTAGGGACAGAACTGCATGAATGGTCTAGGGACACTTGTTTTTCAGACTTTGCAGTACCTATCAGTCACCCGAGGATCTTATTAAAAGGCATATCTGATTTAGTTAAGTCTTGGAGGGGGCCTGGGACTGTGGGGTTCTAAGTGCTCCTAGATAGTGCTGGCTCCTTGGACTTTAGGTAAGAAGGTTCTAGAAAGTCTGCTGGTTTTTGAGAGCGCAGCATGCCCAGAAGCATCAGTGTGTTCTACAGGGTATGGAATGCAATAGCTAATCTTGGGGTTCAGCTCGCAGTGTCAGGTAAGAGTCTATTCTTCATTGTTTCGTTTGCTATTGTGGAGTAAAAAACCATCCCAAACTCCAACTTTGTAAAACCACTCTTTTTATTCTCACTGATTCTGTGGACAAAGGATTCAGAAAATGCATAATGGAGCCTGCTTACCTTTGGTTCTGGATGGTCTGAGGCTTGAGTTGGGAAGACTTGAAGGCTGGGGTGGGAATGACTTGATCATTGAGCTCAAAACATTCAAAGACTCACTTGCTATCATACTGGCCCCCACACCAGGGCTCAGGAAGACTAGGTCTGCTGGCCAGAATGCCCATATCTGTCCTCTCCACATAGTTGGGCTTCCTCACAGCATGGCTGTCTCAGGTCACCCAGATGCTGCAATGGCAGCTGTGTCTCCAGCCCCAGAAACCACACAATATCTTTCTACCACATTATGTTGCTTACAAACAAGTCACAACCCCACCTAGATTCAAGGGCAGGAATTAGACTCCACTTTTTGATAGGGGAATAGTAAGATCTGAACAAGTAGAGATATCATTGTGACCATCTTTGGACAATGCAATCTACCAAACTTATTTTTTAAACTCTGTCCCTCATCCTATGATTAGAATACTTTTGATGAACTATAATACTGCTTCAATACATCTCTTAGATATTAAAATTATCATTATATTAGAGTTTAAAGTCTTGCTTAGGGAGCCGGGGGTGAAGATAATGGGCTGACCCTGATTTCTTTCCAGATTATCTCCTTATCTGAGAAAGCCTCCCTTCTCATTTCTTTAAGGCTTACATGAGACCACTGCATCCTTGCTAACTGTTCTTTATTACTGGGTAAAAGTCCATCTGAGGCACCATCAGCTTGTAGTGGTCCTTACCTGAAGAGGCTAATTAGACTCCTTGGGTACAACCTGCTTGCTTGTCTATATCTGCCTCATCCACCAGATGAGTGATTCTATCACTGCCTGGGTACCCAGGGTCCCAGCAGTTTGTATGTTTCTGGATTATTTCCTGTTTCATCCCACTGCTCCCACGTCCATCTTGTCACTTCTTCTTGGTCTCCTGCCATTTTCAGGGTAGCAATTCTTGGGAATACACTAGGGTGACCAGATTTTAACATTGGTAAAGCAGGACAACATGGCCTGGGGGCAGGGGAGGGCCTGTAAACTTTGATAAGTAGTTCTTGATAATCACTTCTCAATAATTATTTGTTATTATTACGGTTTGACATTATAAAACTAACAAAAATAATATAAAACTCATATTCTGGTGAAATAGCCACAAGGCAGCCGAAAACCCTATATTCCCTTCCTGTTCTCCCGCCCACTCGTGCATTCTTTCCAAAAATCAGGACTTCTTAAAAACGCCACGGGACACGGGACAAATTGTTCAAAAGCAGGACGTCTGGTCACCCTAGAATACACCATTCCTCCCAGACATGGAAGATAAGGAAAGAACTCCTCCAGCTACGGCAGAGCTGTGATCCCAGGCTCTGTAGTTATTTTTAAAAAAGAAAAAAAAAATCTCCGTATGGCATTTGAAAATCAGTGAGAATAAACAGAGTGGTCTTACAAAGTTAGAGGTTGGGATGGCTGAAGAACAGACTCTTAATCAATGCTGGGAGCTGGACCCCAAGATTAGTTACTGCATTGCACACCCTGTAGAGCGCTGTTGCTCCCGTGCATGCTGGGCTCCCTAAAGTGGTTTGTTCCCAAAACAAAGCCGGTGCTTTCTTCTACAATTCAATTCAGCTTTAAAATTCTGGTCCCTTGTTGCTTAACGACAGCCATAGTCATAACTAGCATTTACTTAGTGTTTACTCTGTAAAGGCTTTCTATGCATTAACTCTTTTTCTTTAGACTTTAAAAAATATTATTTTTTTTATTAAGTCATAAACACATAGATCATGTATACATTAATGTGTTTATGGAGTATAAGGTACTGAATTATATACACAATTTGGAATGCTTATATCAAACTAGTTAATATATCCTTCACCTCATAAGAATATTTTAAATCTATTGCATTAATCAATGTATCACCTACAATTATTTAAAGCTTGAAAGAAGGACCAGTGATATCTAAAAAGTCGCTTTTGTAGGTTTCACTATTGTCAAGATGCTGCAGGTTTCAGAGTAAAATTCTGAAAGTTATTGTTAGAATTTGTAACATGCATACAGGATTCACCTTAGTTTTTTTTCTTTCTTTTTTTTGAGACAGAGCCTCAAGATTTTGCCCTGGGTAGAGTGCTGTGGCATCACCACTCACAGCAACCTCCAACTCCCAGGCTCAAGCGATTCTCCTGCCTCTGCCTCCCAAGTAGCTGGGACCACAGGCGCCTGCCACAACGCTGGGCTGTTTTTTCATTGTAGTTGTCATTGCTGTTTGGCAGGCCTGGGCTGGATTCGAACCCACTAGCTCTGGTGTATGTGACTAGCCCCTTAGCTGCTTGAGCCACAGGCGCCGAGCCTCACCTTAGTTGTTTTTAGTAATTGATGTGAAATTCACATAACGTAAAATGAAATATTTTAAAGTGAACAATTCAGAGGCATTTAGTACACTCATGATGTCATGCAAGCAACCTGCGTTAATACTTAATCCTTACAAGCCTGTAAGAGAGATGCTGCTAGTATCCCTTTTAAACTAATGAGGAAACCAAGACACCATGGGGTTACAGTACAGGTCACAGAGCTAGGGTGTGGTAGTGCCAGCTCTCTAATTTTTATTATTCTGACTCCCCTTTTCATGTTCTTTAATAAATGAATCTAAGATAACAGTGAAATTATAAAAATAACATCTCAAAAACAGTTTGTCTTCTGATCTTGCTTTCTTTTCTGTATGTTTTGCAGAGATGTGATATATTTTTATCCTACATTTTTCACCAAGTATTTCCTTTTTCCACCTTTATTGAGATATAATCAACAAATAAAAGTGTACATATTAAGATATATAAAGTGATGGTTTGGTATAATATGCATACATTGTGGAATAATTACCTTAATCAAGCTAATTAATATATCCTTGAAATTTGCCACAAGAGTAGATGTTATTAAACGTTCTTGGCTTGGCACCTGTAGCTCAGTGGCTAGGGTGGTGCCAGCCACATACTCTGGGGCTGGTGGGTTCAAACCCAGCCTGGGCCTGCTATACAACAATGACAACAACAACAACAAATAGCTGGGCGTTGTGGCAGGTGCCTGTAGTCCCAGCTACTTGGGAGGCTGAGACAAGAGAATTGCTTACACCCAAGAACTTGAGGTTGCTGTGAACTGTGACGCCATTGCACGGTACCAACGGTGACATAGTGAGACTCCGTCTCCAAAAATAAATAAATAAATGTTCTTATCACATTCAAAAAACGATGAGTATGGAAGGTGATTGACCTTTTTTGTTCCTAGCAGTTTTATGCTATGCCAGTTATCCGTACAATAAAATCGCTTTTTTTTTTTTTTTTGCAAAGTAGTTTCTGTTTTTAGAAACTTCCTTTGTTTAGCTCAGTGGGTAGGGCACCGGCCCCATATATTACAGAAGGTGGCAGGTTCAAACCCAGCCCCAGCCACACTGCAACAAAAGAAACTTCCTCTGTTGATATGCACAAACTGTGCAATGGATGGTATGTTTCACTTTGTACCTGTTCTGTTCTATATGCCACCTTAGGTTATATGTAATGCACAATTGATATTACTTGTGGTCCACTGCTTGGTTTTGTAAATGAAACTTTATTGGAACACTCATTTGTGTACATTTTGCCCATAGCTGCTTTTTGGCTGCAACAGCCAAGTTGAATAATTGTAACAGCCCTAAAACATTACCTGTCTAGCTCTTCTCAGAAAAAGTTTGCTTACCCCGCCTTAGGTAGGGTTGCCTTCTTTCCTTAATTATTGAGAGGGAGAACAGAAAGGAAGAAAATCTTTCCAAGGGAGGCTATGGAAGGAACAAATTAATAGTCATCTCAATGGGTGTTAAAATGCCTTCTGGATGATTCAGGGATTGTGAGCTAGCCTCTTGTTACTCCTGATGCTTGAAAATGATTCAAAGATGCAGGTTGGGCCGGGCACAGTGGCTCATGCCTGTGATCCTAGCACTCTAGGAAGCTGAGGTGGCAGGATTGCCTGACTTCAGGGGTTCATGACCAGTCTGAGGAAGAGCAAGACCCCATCTCTACTGAAAAATAAATTAGCGGGTATCTGGCAGGCACATGTAGTCTCAGCTACTTTGGAGGCTAAGGCAAGAGGATCACTTGAGCCTATGAGTTTGAGTGGCTTTGAGCTAGACCTCTACCCAGGTGACAGAGTGAGACTCTGCCTCAAAAAAATAAACAAAAAAACAAGAGATACAGGCTGTTGAAATAGCTTATAAATTAGGAGCTGCCTGTGGACTTGGTTCCAGCCTTCCCTAAACGATGGCCTTTTCCTTTCATTCATTCAACTAATAATAATTAAGCGCTTGCCAGTGCAAGTTCCTACCATGATACTCTGCTCCCCCTCCTTAAAAACAATACAACTTCAGATATCATGTGCCAATTACATGCCAGCTGTTGTGCCAAGGCCTGGACAATGGAGCTCTTACACACGTGGGCGATGGCACGCTTTGGTTCCTAGAATTCCGCGTTGTGACGAGCCTGGGGACCCAGCTGTGGACAGGGTAGGCACAGGCTGTCTGCTTTCCAGGAATGTTTGGGGGAGGAGTCACATGATGACTCAATAAACAAATGCATGAACGTGGTCATTTCTGACAGTAGGGTGGTGTCCCGAATGGGATCCTTAGACAGAAAACAAACATTTGTGGTAAAACTGGTGAAATCTGAATCAAATTGGGAATCTAGCTAAGGTAATGTGAATCTCGTTTCTTAGTTGTGAACCGTGTACCAAGTTAGGGACGATGTTAGGGGAAGCTGAGTAAAAGTGACGTGGGAACGGACCACACTGTCTTTGCAACTATTCTGTAAATCTAAAATCATTCCAGGTCAGGCGTGGTGGCTCATGCTGGTAATCATAGCACTCTGGGCAGCTGAGGCAGGAGGATCTCTTGAGCCCAGGAGTTTAAGGTTGTTGTGAGCAAGACTGATGCCATGGCCACTCTAGCCTGGGCAGCAGAGTGAGACTCCGTCCCCCCCCGCCCCAAAAAGAAAAGAATTTATTCCAAATAAGTGTACACACAAAAATACGTACACATGCACCTACATACACACATACATATATACTGCATACATAAAGACCACTATACTTTTTGAGTATTTATAAAGTAATCATTTAAACGATATGGCCATCATTTAAAAGTTTTTAATGGCAACAACAGACATACCGTTTGGACAACAATGTGTATCTGAATGTGTCTGATGGGTGCACGTCTTGCTAGGGTTACTCCTGTCCTTCAGGAGCCAAGGAACTTCCTACTTCCTAATTTAATAACGGGATTCGTAAGGGCTCTGTAAGCTTGAGTGACCCATGCTTTGTTGCCAGGCCTATCCCAATGACCCCTACCAAGACCCCTGTCCCAACTCGTCTATCAGAGAAAAATGAATCTATTTCAGGAGCCATCAGTCCTCATTATCTCTAATTGGGTCTGGCGGCTGGAGACAGGCCTCATTATTTTTAATTGGGGCCCATAGTTCTAGAAGGAAACCCCACCCAGTTTCATGCAGATCATGCCTGGATATTTGCTTGCAAGTTCAAAGTGAAATTGCATTGTGGGATTTCCAGGAAATCGCACTATTTTATACCCTCCCCACCCCACATACCTGACTTTATCTTTGTAGTCTTAGGTGGTCAAACTAAAACAAAGTAATAATAATAATCGAATTGGGGTTGTCGGTGTGTATGTCAGAGGGGTTTTTAGCATCTGGGTAGTTGGCATGTAGAGTTTTCTTTCCAGATTAATAAATATGATAATAGTCATTTGGTGGATTGCTCACTTAAGTATCATTTAAGGCTGCTTTGGGCAGGGCCTTATGCCATAGATAAATTTTCCTTGTTGAAAGGGAATCGTTTTTGCTAATTTTTCTAATTTGCTATAACCTAGAAACTCCTTTGCTTATCATACACCTTTTTTTGTTATTCTGATGATGCTAAATCATCAGCACCAACAGCAGGAAATTTATTTCAGAAAACCCACAGCGATGTCCCTCTCTACTATTGATTGTTTTAGGCTTTTTGGTTGTCCCAACTTTCCTAACGTTTAAAAATCATCCAACGTGGCACGTGATTCTTTCTTATTTTCTACCAGCCTCCTCCTCCCTGCCCCCCACCATACACACACTGACCCTTTTCTGACAAGTTCAAACACCTTCCCGGCTTTTTGAGGACTTGTTTCCACTACAGGTAGAAGTTCTGTGATTCAGCACGGGCCGTGTCCCCTAAGAGAGTGGGAACACGCGGGGCAGGAGGGCTCTGAGATCCCCAGATGCTTTGCCAAACACTCAGACACAAAGTCAGGGCCCTCCTCGGAGCCAAGAGCTTCTTGTGAGAAAAGAAGACCACCCTGGAGCAGGATTGGGGAGGCTTTTACCTACTTCCTGGGGGATACGAGGGGAAAAGGCCAGGGCAGTCCTTCCAGGGAATGTGAAACGATCTGTCAGGGGTCGATCCCTGCAGTTCACACCCAATTATGTTCCCTCTTGCATTCATTTTTAAAACATGGCTCCTGTGACTATAGCTAGAGGTGAGGCGCTCTTGTTTAATGTGTTCTTAATGCTTTTGTGCTGAGCGCAGTTCTGTAGCGCATACACAGCTTAACCTCTCAGGGACTTCCTGCCATCCTCTCAGGTCTGGGATGCCCCCCCAGAATCTTTTTGTCTGCAGTACCTTGGTTAGATGTGGGGTGGTGTCTACCTGGCTGTGTGCCTTAGGGTAAGTTCCTAACTCCTCTGTGCTTTTGTTTCCTTAACTTGATCACAGGAAAAATAACAGGATCAATCTTGTGGGTTGTTGTCAGGAGTAAATGACTTAAAATATGCATTTTAAATCGACCTGGGAAAAGATACAAAGAAGACTTCTGTGGCAATTGCAATAACAAAAATAAACAAATGGATTTTAATTAAGCTGAAAAGCTTTTGCACAGCTAAGAACACAAAAATTAAAACAAATAGACAACCTTTAGAATAGGAAAAGATATTTGCACCTTACAAAGGGTTGATAACTAGGATCTACAGAGAACTCAAATTAGTCAATAAAAAAAGAGCAAACAATCCCATCTGTCACTGGGCAAGAGACATGAACAGTGACATAAACAGAGCCTTCTCTGAAGAAGACAGACAAATGGCCAACAAACACGTTTAAAAAAACCCTCATTTTCCCTAATCACCAGAGAAATGCAAATCAAAACCACCCTGAGATACCACCTAACCCCAGTGAAAATGGCCCACATCACAACATCCCAAAGCTACAGATGCTGGTGCGGGTATGGATAGAAGGGAACACTTTTACGCTGTTGATGAGACCGCAAACTAATACAGCATCTTTGGAAAGAAGTATGGAGAATCCTCAAAGCACCCAAAATAAACCTTCCATTTGATCTTGCAATCCCATTGCTAGGCATCTACCCAGAAGAAAAAAAATCATTTTATCCTAAGGACATTTGCATTCTATTGCTTATTACAGCTCAATTTACAATCACCAGGATGTGGAAACAACCCAAGTGCTCATCAACCCATGAATGATTAATAAACTGTGGTATGTGTATACCAAGGAATACTATTCAGCCATAAAAAGATGGTGAATTTACATCTTTTGTATTAACCTAGATGGAGTTGAAACACATTCTTCTTTGTAAAGTGTCACAAGAAAGGAAAAGAAAGCATCCAATGTACTCAATACTAATACAAAGCCAGTTGACGAACTAACACACACCCACACAAAAGAAAAGTTCGATTCAATTCAAGTTGGGGGAGGGGGAAGGAGGAAAGACAGAGGAGGGAGGGGGAGGACGATTGGTTGCTCCCCCTTAACGAGCCCAAGGTAAGGGTATAGGGCATACCTCCTGGGTGTGGGACAAAACTACAACAGAGACTTTACCTAACAACATAAACATTGTGATCTGTGTTTGTAAACTCATATTACTCTGAAATAAAAAATAAAAGATGCAAAGCATGGTGCCTGGCACAGAATAAGGGTTGTGTTAGGATTTGCTGTTATGACTGAAGGGCAGCAGGATTTTCATGAACCTCAGTCGGTTTTAAGCCAACCCCCAAGTTTAAGTCATGTGGTACTCAGAAATTGCAAAAGTTCTAAAGTTAAAGATGGTTTGTCTACCAAACCGCCAGACTCCTTAAAGAGTGGTTGGAACCTAGGAACAAGGGAAAGGACAGCCCTTCTCTCAAGCCCTCTGCCCATGAATAATTTTGTTTTGTGTCAGCCTTGTGGCATTTGGGATAAAGGAGTTCTTCCTTCAAAGACAAGCTTTTCTGACTTCCAGAGCAGCCACTTCCTGAGACCAGGAGTTTCCTGTAGCCACAGACTTTGTGTGCCTTTGTGTCTGCTCCAGTCTCCTATTGAGGTCATCTGTCTATCCGGGCTTGGGTACAGTGGCATCATCACAGCTCACAGCAACCTCAACCTCCTGGGCTCAAGCGATCTTCCTGTCTCAGCCTCCCAAGTAGCTGGGACTATAATCATGTACTACCACACCTGGCTAGTTTTTCTATTTTTAGTAGAGACAGGGTCTCACTCTTGATCCAGCTGCTCTTAAACTCATGACTTCAAGCTATCCTCCTCCCTCAGCCTCCTAGAGTGCTACTAAGGTTACAAGTATGAGCCATTATGCCCAGACTAATGCACATTTTTATTCATAAATGCTCCCCAAAGGCCAAATTTGCTGTCAGGTTTTATATGCAGGTCACCATAATTTGTCCCTGATTCAGTGGAAGTTTTCTTTGGTCTTATTAATTAAAAAAGAAAAGGAAAATGTTTTTTTTTAAACTTCAGATAGTACCTAAAAGCCTTAGGGACCTGATGTCACACCCCGTCATCCCTAATGATTCACGTGCCCATTTTATCCACAGCCTTCTCTTCCTGGTTTACTCATTTGCTAGATTTCTGCCCCATCTCTGCAGGCACCAGTCTTCTCCAATGTTCTTTCCCTTTCATTCATTACCTTATTGGTTTCTGAGAGATGAACTGAGACTGTAACTGCAGACACACAGATATGGCTAACTGTGGCCAATGCGAGCTGGAGTCCTACTATGTGCTGGGGCCTGAGAGCATGATGATCCCCAACTTGCACCTATGATTTTCTGACTCCACGATGGTGCTAAAGTAATAGACATTGGGTGCTCTACTCAACTCCCTGTGGGGTTGCACAAAGACAAACTCATCATAAATTGAAATAATCCTAAGTAGAAAATGCACATTTGACTTATGATATTTTCAACTTTCAATTGGTTTATCTGGACCCCATTGTAAGTGTTCCTCCTACCAATCTGGGGCAATGGATATTATTATCCACATTTCTGCAGAAGAGAAAATGAGGCTTTTTTTTTTTTTTGAGATGGAGCCTCAAGCTATCCCCCTGGGTAGAGTGCCATGGCATCACAGCTCACAGCAACCTCCAACTCCTGGGCTCAAGCGAGTCTCCTGCCTCCGCCTCCCAAGTAGCTGGGACCACAGGCACCTGCCAAACGCCTGGCCATTTTTTGGTTGCAGCCATCATTGTTGTTTGGCGGGCCTGGGCTGGGGATTCGAACCGGCCACCTTAGGTGTACGTGGCTGGTGCCCTAGCTGATTGAGCCACAGGCCCAGAGCCTCTAATTTTCAATTAAGCCTCCAGGTATAGACTGGAACTCAATCGCCTGGTCAGGAGCTGAGCGTGCTAATATCTGATTCTGCTATGGAATTTAAAAACTCATACCAACAATCCATAAAAGAGATATTTCATCCCATTTTTTTTGGTATTAATACTATTTTTTAAAATAATAGATTTAGAATTTGTTTCCTATATAGTATTAAAGTGAAGGGGAAAGTAATGATTTGTCGCACTTAACTGTAATTCTTTAGCTTTTCTCATTGATCCAATTAACTGCTTGCTTTTAACCATGAGACAAGTTCCACAGCATATGGCAACAATTGTAATTTACCCTGGCCATTTGTTGCAACTTAATATGTGTCTATTGATTTTGTTTCTTAACTGTTGTAAACACTAACCGTTTTCATCATTTAGCAGTTACAGCACCCTAGTCTGATAGTTAAATCTGAGGGAGGGATGCTTCATTTGGGTGGGAAGCTTTTTATGCCAACATAAAAAGCATCATGACTTACTTTTACTTAAGGCTATTGGAGTTACGATAGATTAGGGAAACAGCATGAGATTATAAAGCACAATGTGTATGCATATACTCCTCATTTGTACTCATTCAGGAAGGGAAAGTATTATCTGTCATTACAAGTTATTTTAAGACTTGGAGTGTGTTATTAGTTTCAAATTTTCCATGATTACATCTTAGATATACAACAGGGAGAACATAATGATACTATTAAATGCATACTCTCTTTTCTAATACGTGTCACTTAATGAAAAGCAAAAGCTTTTAAATCATTGCACTTAGCCTGAAGTGTAATGAAATGAAGTGCTCTCTCTCTCTTGAACAGAGAGAATATTCAAAATCTAGTTAGGCAATTAACATTTTTGGGTTTTGCTCCACTCTATACTCCATCATTATGACAGCCATATATTTATCTCTGAGTGTACTCATATGGGAAGTTGAGTCTAGGAAGCTGATAACCTGCTCAATTTTTTTTTTTCACATACCACAAATTGTAGAAGACAATAGATAGGGTTTTATTGTCTACATTCTATAGTTTTATCTTCCTTAACATTCACTCATTTTTCCTTACAAGACCAAGAATAACACGGTGGTGGGTTTGGTGTTTTGTTCACATAGCAATGCTAGGTGGCTCTAGCTCTTGGTGGCTTCTCCAGATGACATAGTTCTCGAGGAACTCAGTTGCCCGAAGCATCATCTTAGGAGGACAGCATGTCCTCCCAGAGACCCAGATCGGATTGCAGCCCTTCCCCCTCACTCTCCGCTCTCCTCTGTTTCCATCCATGAGACACTGGACAGTCCCAGGGGTCCCTCTTCTTCATGGTGGTTTCAGAATGCTGCATGTAGGAGGTTATTTCTTTCTGATTTATTATTTCCTCATGCCTCAATTTAAAAGGGACTGTTTATTAGTTAAATTCATTACTATTAGTAAATGTGACAAATGTAAGAACGTTAGAAATCACAGCTTTTCTAGTCCTCTCATCCTTTGCAAATGCAAAGCTTACAGTGTACACCTCTTTGAACCCTAGGTATAGTTGTCTTTAATTTGTTCCATTTCCAAGAGTGGAAATAATAATAATATTTTATGACTTGCAATAGAGAAGCTACTTTACCTTGCTTGGGCAATCTTGTTGTGTAATCAGAGACCATTAAGACATTATCTTTTTATCAAGGACAAACAACTAGAGATTTAGTTCATATTGGAGAAGTTATAGATTCTCTGCTATTACCAGCAGAGTTTATTTTCATTCTTGAAAAATATTCCTTCATGTAGTTTTATATGTAGACAGTCCCTGACTTAACGATGGATTGACTTAATGACATTTTCAATTAATGATGAACTTTTCGGGATGTAAATCCATCATAAATCTAGGAGCATTGGTGTTGTATTAATATATAAGCTCAGTCATTTATTACTATTAATAATAATATAGAATAATACAATACATAGTGAGATATATATTAAGATGTTATTTATTGTTATTGTTATAATTATTATCAACAATAGTAGTAACAGTGGCAGTAATGATAGACTAGATACATAGCACCATCACAGCTAATGTTTTTTACACATACTGTTGGTTGGACAGTCACTACAATAACCAAACTAATTAGTATAGTTTAACTTCCCCAGCACCTGGGTTATATTTGCTGCTAGAAAAGTATCTCTCATGTTCTGAACAACCTTTACTCCTGACCTCTATGCATTTATTATGCATTTTTTTTCTTTTCTTTAGGTGCTAGAGGGCAAGAAGGACTTTCTCATTCCTTAACTAATTAAATCAATTATTGCTTTCTCTGGGAAAACTTTCTCATCTTCCCCAGCACTAGCCATTTTCCTTTCTGTGATTATACTGAATTTTAAAAATAACTCTGAGACCAATTGGTATATTGGGTTGTAATACTTGAAAACTAAGCATATGTCTTCCCCAGAACCCTTCACCAAATCTCCACCCATGCCATGCTAATTAGACGGAAATGAGCCCTAGGTCAGCTAAAGGTCCCTGGAAGCTCCCTCATGTATATGTTCCTGCAATAAGTCCCTACCCATGAGCTACGATTTGGTTCCCTCTCTCTGCCCTCTGCCACTCGCTTGCCACCTGTTTACCCTCTGCCAGACCTAACAATTTGGGAACCATCCCTTTTAGATATAATCACAAGAAGAATAAAGTTTTTGTCTTCTAGTCTTTTAGGGAAGGCAGGAGCCTAATTTCTATAAGTGCCAATTAGCGAACATTGACGACCTGCTGGCTTCGACCAACCTGTCCTCTCATATCCTTCAGACTTTTTACTTCAATGCTTAAAAACTGTCTCCTGCCTTTTGTTTCTTTTAGTGGTGTTAAATTCAATCTCCCTCCCCTATTATAACAATCTTGACCCAGAGTGTAACAATTTTTTTGATAAAGTCTTCCTTTCAGATTTAAAGAGAGGAGATTTCTCTTTGATAGCACAGAATGATAAACTTATGTTATACATAACAAGTTTATTTCTATTATTCTAACAATGAATTATAATTCAATTAAGTTGATAGGGATTTACTTTGCCTAGTCTTCCAACTTTCTTTGCTTTGCTTGGAGTGGGCAGTAGGGGGACTCTGTGAGGGTTCATTGATGTGTCAACTTGAGGCGCCCAGACGTTTGCCCAAACCTTGTTCTGTGTGTGCCCATGACAGCTTCTCTCAATGAGATTAACTTTGAATCCAAAGACTGAGTAAAGCCGATTCCTATCCCTTACATGGGTGGAGTGGACCTGGCCAATCAATTAAAGAGCTAACGAAAGTAGAAAGGCTTTGTAAGGGGAAACGGTTCCCAACTAACTCCTTGAGCTCACATGGCCTTTTCCTGCCCCAGGCTCTCCCTGAAACCTTGGCTCCTTCTGGGTGTAAGCTGCTCACTCTCAGATTGAAACTTCCACCACAAGCTCTTTTGATTCTCAGGTTTTCAGACCTGGACAAGAATTACGCCACTCAATACCTGCTCAGCCTCCCAAGTGCAAACCTCGGGACTTCTCAACCTTCGGAATCACAAGAGTCAATTGCTTATAATAAATCTCTTATATAAATATGCATATATACAGCTAAGCTTCTGATTAACATGGGCAATTCTTAAGGGTTTGGATAAATATTAAGTTTCTTGCTATGGGCTCCTGACAGAGAGAGACATGAGTGACCTAACTGGACGATTGTCTCTTGTCTCCCACATTCTCGGGAGTGAGTGTAACAGAGCAGCAACTTCACAGTGGTTTTGAAAGGAAGCAGATATGAATTTGTGCTTCCGCTCTACTTAACCATCGATCAGCGTCTGTCTTTTTTTCCGTACTGTGTTCTATTAACTCTCTTATTGCACAGTATCACCCATTTCACAAAGGCCCAAGAAATAGAATGGTCACTGGGAAATATAATTAACCTGAAATCACACAAACTATTTTTGAGTTTTACTTCCAACATTTATCTCGTGTTTGGTTTCAGGCATTTCTTTTTTAACCTTGCTGAACCCCTGTTGTTTGTTCAATGTGAAATTTTCCCATTAATTTAATAATACAGCACATGTTAAATGTCTGTAAAGAACTACCAGGATATAGTATATTGTGATATGGTGTGTTAATATTTTCAGATAAAAAACTTTAAATCATTCATTAGAGACTTAATGTACATATTAAAGTTACGCATTTGTAGTGGTAAGGAATTGCATGGCCCACATTATACGGCACCTTTGGAAGGCAGTTCAAGAATGGCTGCTGTAGGTCATGGAAGGCCAGAGCCCCAAGATCCAACTCCACGTAGAGAGCTGGGACTTTGCACAAAGGCTGTCTGCTCTCTGTGTGCCAATCTGGCTTTCACAAGACCAGCGTATATCCTTTGTTATCCAATATACATAATGTAAAAAATAGGTAGCCGGGGTCCATAAACACCTCTAAGGTGTTACGAAATTGTCTAAATTTCCTTAGAAGGCACTTAGTTATTCTTTGATCACTAAAGGTCATTAAAATGAGAATAGTGAAATTTAAACATTTTATTTAAATGGAAATTCAGTGTCTCTGTGTTGAAGTGATTTTACAGGATATGTGGTTGCCAATTTAGAATATGACCTTAGTAATTTCCTAGACTTAAAATCATTTCAGACAGAATAATTTCTCTGTATGATTTTTTAAAAATTCAAAGTATGTTGCCTCCTGAGGGTTTGCTTCTGAGGTCCAGGGCTGGTTGATTTAAAATCAACGTCATTCATTGACAGGATAAAGCATAGGTTACCCTGCAGTTCTCTGCCAATCTTTAGAGTCATTTGTTTCCCCGCTATGTGTAAGAGAAGATTTCTTTTGCTTCTTTTCAATAGAGAACAGAGGATTTGAGCCATATGCGTCTGTGAAGGATTCCTAGGGGATAGAATTGCAAATGTTGGGTTCTTTTTAGTCTGGAGACCAAGATAATTATGTAAGGCTAAGCTTAGATGAGTGAAAGGAAAGTAACAGAAAATATTCACATCATTCATAGACTCTTAAGAGTCACCTCTCAATTTTCCTCTCTAGCACTGATAATCAACTGGAAATATGTGGAAATCGAAGATGGAGAATTCAATTAACTTTCCTGCTGAATTATGGTAATAGTTTTTAAATAAGTGATGGTGATGATATAAAAAGTTAATGAGTGTTGCTGAGCCCAAATGGTTGCAAAATCCTCCATGACCTACATTTTATACAGAGAACTGAATAAAAGGGAGGTCAAAGTGAAAAAGTTACATTCATTTCCGTGGCCGCCTTGATGTCTAAATTAAACTGTAAGTTAGAAAGTGCGATTTACCTCTTCCCTCTTACTATCCCAATTCAGTATTTTCCTTGTTAAAAAGTAGAAGATATTTTGAGCTCAAAAGAATCTTGATGTTCCCACTACATGTGCTCAAAAAACAAAGTTGAACTATGGTACTACTCTAATTGTGTAGTAACGATTGAGATAGGAGACATTACCTGAGAATTAATATGTATTAGAACGTCTTAATGCCATGGGTGAAGCCAAACACTTCTAATTCCTTATTAATAACTAGATTCTTAAAGCATTATTGCATTTCTGAGATAAAAATCAAAAGTAAATAATATGGTCCAGAGATTTTTATTCCTTGCCTTATTTCAATTGCCTAAAACAAAGTACACATTTTTATGATGACACATAAAATAAAACTTCTTCTTCTAAAGCATTCTTTTTCATATCCTATTCTTTCACGATAGGTTTATTCTTTATCCTCCAATTTAATTAAAAAATATTTGTGTATCCACTAAAAGAAAAGTCTGTCCAGAGTACCAAGGAGAGTGTAAATATTGTTAAGAAACTCTATTTCTCTCCGCTGTAGACACACAGTTTTGTCAGGAACCATGCAGGTAAGTGAACATAAAGCCAACAGAAATTGGTGTTATGTGAGAGTCCAAAACTGTGTATTTTTGGACTCTCACATAACACCAATTTCTGGTATTTGGAGAAAGGGTTGGCCTAGACATAGCATTTTTCCCAGCTCTGTACATCATTGATTCTTCCCTGTACACAGGGAAGAATTCTTCTGTGGATTGTAGAAGCCTCTGTTTCTAGGGTATTAAACAAGTAAGATGTTTAATTTTCTTGCAAGAGACTAGTCTGAAAGTGGACATGGCAGGGCCATTATAAGAAACCAGTACTTCTGTGAAGGGACCAATCTCTTCCTATCTTTTTGTCCATCATCCTTAGTGACAGCTGCTCCACTGCCGACATAACACATATTCCAGGCAGCAAAAAGCAAGGGAAGCGTTCTTCTCTCATGTGTGCATGTTGTTGCTAATCTACACGTGTCAACCTTGTATTGAGCACATGGGATACTTGATTTTCCATTCTTGTGATACTTAGGAGAGAGTATTCCCCAAATCCATCCACGTTACAGCAAAGGATACAAAATCTCCATTTTTTTTTATGGCTGTATTTCCTGGTATAGATATACCATAGTTTCTTAATACCAAATATTAATCCAAAATGAATTTTTAAAAAGGAAGAAAGAAAAGATACGATATGCGTGCAGCTTTCCTTTCAATTTACTGACATACGCTGTCACACTGCCCGACTTAGAGACACAGGTAAGTCTAGTATTTTTGTCTTCAGCTATTGGAGTAGGCAAGACAGGGAGAAAGGGATTGAAATGTGTGTCCGGTGGGCCGACTTACAAGGGCTGGAACAACTGAAATCCTTGACTACTAGAAGCACTCAGAGTTATACAGAACAAAGTGGTGCCACTTTCTTTACATGTCTGTGATGTATTCATACCATACATGTGGGAAAACCAAAAGAAATCAGGAAAAAAACACTGAAAATTCCATAATAAGAAGTGATGTAAGAGGGATCATAGTCCTGAATATGAGAGCTAAAACTATAAGATCGTTCAGGACAACAAAAAGGAAGAGAAAATCATGGAGACTTAGAGGTGTGTGGAGATTAACTGGGGGAGACCAGGAAAAAAATAGCATGAATTATAAAAGAAAATGGTACATTAAACTACAAAAATTAGAAAATTTATCCTATAAAAGACATCATTAGGGAAATAGAAAGACAAGCCACATAATGAGAGAAGTTTTTTTAATGCATGTATTAAACAAAGAATGCTTAAACAGAATATATGAAGATATATCCTCATCTTACACCTCAATCATACATTTGAATGGCCTACATGGACAGATTCTTAAAAATATACAAGTGCAGGTATAAACGCATAGAAATATGTTAAGGTGATATTCAAAATATTGGACAACCGACTGGTACATGCACTGACCCGTCGGAAGTGACACTAACCTTTGTGCTGAAGATTACAGAAGCCTCTGCTTTAAGAGATGTTCCGTCCATTGCTTCCAGATCCTGGATTATGGGGAGGTTTTAAGGGGTCATTGGGAAGGGGATGGGCTTGAAAGAGACATTTCAGTAAACTGAGTAGCTGGTATGTACCTAATTGTATAAACATTTTATAATATTCTAAAAACTATAGAGATACACTGGTGCGCATCAGCTGTGCATTATGATACTGTTTGAGAATTTGATTCCAGACATTAATTTGTACATAAATTCTGTAACAATACCATGTTTTAATTAATACATTTTATAGCGTATTTTGCAGGTCAAGTCTCCTGATGGCATATTTTTTTTTAATTTTTTTATATTCCAGAAGGTTTTCTTCTACTTTAAGCATTAACTTTGCTAAGATCTTTAAAACTTCTTATGCTGATTTTGTTTGCAATTAAGTTGAATTCGAGAAAGCTTAACAACGAAAGTATGGAAGCTTTCCCTCAAAAAACACAGTGTGTATCTCGCCCTATTCACACATCCTGGTGAGAACTGGGTAACCTTCACTTAATAGTTACAGAGTAGAATAATCATTCAGTGGTTGTTTGGCATCACTGTTGAAGTACTCTAAATTTATTCTCAGGAGTAATGTCCCTATAATTGTATGAAATGTCACATTCTTGCTCAGGTCACTGATTCCCTTGAAGATCCTGGTGTTTTCTTGCTCTTGAGAATCTTCTACATGTTTTTTTCCTGGAGAGTTTCAGAATAGAACTCATTATCCAGTTCATGCCCTGGATGGATCTATGTATACAGACACCTATACTATGTACATGTGTGTACATATACAGTTTATGTGCAATTTACTATGTTAAATTATTTTAAACTGCACACAAACTTTATGCCCACCCTGTACATATTTTAAGATATGATCTTCCGTTGTTGCTATAGATTTATTTACATTTTAGCGGTTGTTTACATTACCTCCATTTGGTAATACCATTTTCATTCTAAGTCAGAAGCTTTTTTTTTATGATCATCAATGAGCTTTCGTAGATTTTTGTGGGTACTTACAGTTTTTACCACGTTGCGCCTGAAGGATTAGAAGAGCGTCCACTTTACATATGAAAATACTTAGCTACACAAATACGTTTAACTTATATCACTCTTGGTCTGTAAACTTCTTAAGGCCACAGTATGAATCCAATTCAAATTTTTATACCCCAGAGGGCCAGGGTGTTTTGTTACTGGAAGGTGGATGTACTTATCTGGGGCATAAAAGATAATTGACTCCTCTTCTCTGTGTGTGTCGACTGCTAAGCACTTCATGTAAATTTTCTCATTTAAGTTTTAAATAAACTACTGAGATGATACTATTATTTCTATTTCACATATGTGGAAAATGAAACTTGGCGAGCTTAAGACATTTGCTCAAGTTCTCAAAATTAAAGAATCATGGTGAAATCCTGAATCAAATCTAGGGAGTTTGACATCAAATGTTCATCTTGAAACGTGATGTTGGGTCCTCAGAGTGTTGGTTATGGAGTCCAGGCCAAGACGATGGGCCTCCTTGGGCACGCTTCCTCTCAGGACCTTCGTCTCCAGGTACGTCACATTCTCGTCAGGTAGTTGGGGGACCTGAGGCTGAGATGAGCTCTGCTGCCGATTGGCCACGAGACCCTAACCTCCCTTACTTATTTTAACAAATTATTTACAAATATAAAACACTTCGTGATCAATAAAGCACATTCACATCTATTATTTGAGTGATTGTTATGGCAGACAGAATGCTGCGCCACCCCACCCAGATGC
This sequence comes from Galagoides demidoff, assembly GCA_963574575.1. Taxonomy (NCBI): domain Eukaryota; kingdom Metazoa; phylum Chordata; class Mammalia; order Primates; family Galagidae; genus Galagoides; species Galagoides demidoff. Next base: position 70,685 of record CAUYQV010042761.1, on the reverse strand, counting down.
CCCTGTGCCAATCCCCCGAAAGTGTGAAGATATCTCATAAAATAGGAAAGGGAAATTAAGGTCTTGGTGGAATTAATGTTTCTAATCAGTGAGATGTGGAGTTGAAGATTAGGAGACTGTCCAGGCAGGCCCAATACAATCACAAGGGTCTTTATAAAGAGAGTCGATGTCAAAGCAGAAAGAAGGTGGACAGAACTAGGGAATCCAAGAAGCCTCTGACAGCTGGGAATGGCAGGAGAAACAGATTTTCTCTGGGAGCCTCCAGAAGGAACTCACGCCTGTCTCAGCACCCTGATTTTAGTCTGGTGTCACCCATTTTAGAATTTGGCTTCCAAAGTTGTAAGATAATGAATTTGTATTGCTTGAATTCACCAAATTTGTGGTTATTTATGACAGCGACAATGGGGGATAACATGATTATCAGTACTAATAAAATTATCCTGCATGGTAGATATCATCCTCACTGTTTTGTAGATGTGCAAATGAGGCGCAGAGTTAAAAAGACCTACTTAAGGAGATTCAGCCATTAAGGACTGATTAGGAAGGTAACTCAGGTGTTTTGACTACAAGTCCAATACACTACTTTTTATGTAAAATAAGGAGGTTGGATGACGTTCCCTCTAAGGTCCTTCTGGCTCTGAGGTTCAGTGATTTGTGTCAAATGAAATCAGAGACGAAAATGTGAGACTTTGTTGGCTGCATATCTTCTCAGTTCTCGGGAGCACTTTTAAACCAAAAAGGTTTTGGCGTTCATTTTTCTGCATCGTAAAACAAGTGGTTTCTTTTTTTTTTTTCTTTTTTTCTAGTGTACGCTTTGTAGCCTTTGCTCCCAGTTCTGAAGTTTAGCAACTTAGGCTTTTTCAATACATAACTGAAGTTGCTCTCTTCTGTGCTTGGGAAGGGTTTCCTGGCAGTTCACCAAACTGGCTTTGTGCTGACGGAGACTGATTTTCAGTCTCTTGGAGGAGATTTGTCTTTTCAACAGTTCAAAACGTTCTGAACAAGCAGGATTAAAATTAGCATTTGTTTCAAAACAAATTACATTACAGTTTCTTGTTAAGTAATGTAGGTATTAATGTAGTGATAGAAAAATGCATATACTATTAAAATATTTTTCATTTCTAAACATCACTGGTAGGAACCGGTGTTTTATTTTCAAAATAGCATTTAACAGGTCTTAGAGATAAATGAGTAGAAAAATGATCCATAATTGCACTGACAGGATGATCTCTGTTGACCTTTCAGAAAAAAATGGAAATAACCTGTGTACATGGTGAGAAATTTAATTGGAAGGAGATGGTCTAAATTAGTGGAAAGGTAAATAATTTTTATGTGAGTAGTTGAATTTCTATGTGCATATATATATTATTCACATGATTTGTGAATTCCAGAAAACCTAGATCCTATCCCTAAGTATCATTTGGGTTTAATTTTGTTTAAAATACAGGTAGTAGATTTAAAATTTATATTAAATAAAATTTAACCTCAGACTCTATGAGTAAAACAATGAACATGAAAATAACTGATTTCAAAAAAATATAAAAACAATGCACCATTATTATTTATACATGAAAGAAACTACAGATATTATTTTAATTATCAATCTCAGTGCAGAGGAGTGAATTTCTTTTCCAGATGTTGTTAAGGACTCATTTTAGTTTATTTTTCCTTTCTCATTCATTGTCAAAGTTCTGCTTTGTTCACTAAGCTCTTTGGCTTTCTGTATTTTGGCGCTAAAATAGTGGCTTTTACGTGCCACAGAAGCTTCTTAGTAGGACATTTTCTACAGTTAACATTTCACATAAAATTTGCTCCAGATGCCCTTTACATTCCTCACCAGTTGCTTATTCTGAGTAGAACTTAACTGTTTCTGAGGGCTCTCTACACCTACGTTTCTGTTTTGACCACATTTTGTTACATTTCTCCTGAAAGAGCACAGTGTTAAGTGGGGAAGCAAAGCCACCACAACGTGCAGTGGCCGGAGGAATCATTCCCTACATTGTCAGCTACCTGAATGCAAAAATAAAAATAAAAAAATGGTCCTATGGAAATGTTGCATATTGGTTTTTGACATTTCTTCCAGTTGTAACCTATCAAGTGTTTTTGTTGTTGTTTTGTTTTGTTTGGTTAGCTTTAATATTCAAACTCTGTGGGAGATTTTTTGAAGACTCTTTTTTGAGAGCACTTTTAAGTTCACAGGAAAATGAAGAGGAACGTACAGAGATTTTCCCTATCCTTCCTGCCCTTCCACGGGGACAGCCTCCCCCATTATTGACATCTTCCCCCAGAGTTGTTCCCTTGTTACACTTGTGGAACCCACATAGACTCATTATTATCAGCCAAATTACACAGTTTATTATACATCAGGATTCATCTTGGTGTTTGATAGTCATAAGTTTTGACATATATATATGATGACATATGATACCATTCAGAGGAAGTTCACTGCCCGAAAGTCATCTGTGCTCTGCTGAGTCATCCTTCCCCTCCCCCCCAACCTGCTATCAATGATGCTTTTATTCTTGCCATAGTTTTGCCTTTTCCAGAATGTCATATGGTTGGAATTGTGCAGATTTAGTGTTTTTAGGTTGCATTTTATTACAGAGTCATATGAATTTAAGATTCCTCCACATCTCTTTATGGCTTGATAGGTCACTTCTTTTTAGGTGTGATTAATGTCCAATTGTCTGGATGTACCACAGTTTATTTATTCATCCTCCTACTGAAAAGCATCTTGATTGCTTCCAGGTTTTGGTAATAATGAATAAAGCTGCTATAAATACCATGCACAAGTTTCTTTTCAGGACATAAGTTTTCAGTTCCAATGAGTACAATTGCGGGATTGTGTGGGAACACTATATTTAGTTTTTAGAAACCATCAAACTATCTTCTGAAGTGACTGTGCCATCTGCACTCCCACAAGCAATGATGAAGAGGTCCTATTGTGCCACATTTTTGCCAGCGTTTGGAGCTGTCCTGGTTCTAGATTTTGGTCATTTTGGTAGGTGTGTAGTGGTCGCTCATTGTCTTAATCTGCCATCACCTGGATGTGATGTTGATCACATCCTTCCTGGACATGACGTGAAGCATCTTCCTGGACGTGACAAGGATTGACTTCCCAGACATGACGTGGAACATCTTCCTAGACGTGACATGGATCAACTTCCTGGACGTGAGGTGGATCAACTTCCTGGACGTGATGTAGAGCATCTTCTTGGACATGATGTGGATTGACTTCCTGGATGTGACATGGAGCATATTTCTGGACTTGATGTGATCAACTTCCTGGACATGACATGGATCATCTTCCTAGATGTGACGTGATTGACTTCCTGGATGTGACGTGGAACATCTTCCTGGACGTGACGTGGACAAACTTCCTGGACGTGACGTGGACAAACTTCCTGGATGTGATGTGGAGCACCTTTCCACATGCTCGTTAGTTACCTGCGTATCTTCTTCAGTCAGGTTCCTGTTAAGAGCTTTGGCTCATTTAAAAAATTAGGTCATTTGTTTTTTCATTGTTGATTTTTAAGAGTTCTTGGTCTATTTTGGATGACAAATCTTTTATTGGCTAAATCTGTTACAAATAGTTTCTTAAAGTCTGTGGCTTGTCTTTTTATTCTCTTGACAGTGTTTTTTTCCGGACTGAATTTTTAACTATAACCAAGTCCTACATACATATTCTTTATATCATAGGTTATGCCTATTGTGTTGTATGTAAAAATTCAGTGCCAAAATCAAGGTCATCTAAACTTTCTCCTATATTACTTGCTAGGAGTTTTATCTTTTTGTGTTTTACATTTAAATCTGTGATCCATTTTGGGTTAATTTTTGTGAAGGTTATAATGTGTGTGTGTAGATTCATTCTTTTCTTTTGACAAATGGATGGCCAGACTCTATAGACCTTTAAAAAAAAAAAAACCCAAAACTTTTGACATCACTGAGGGCAAGAATTTAACAATTTTAGGGATATAGGAAATCTCTATACATTTAGAGGTTTAGATTAATGTCCCTCCCTTTTAGGAACTGTTATATTCACTGGGACTACAGATTGTGCATGAAAAGTTAGAGTAATATAAAAGTAAATAAAATATATAGTTTGTATATAAGTCATCTATGAATAAATTAATGTCATTTTAGTCTTTTAGTGAAATGAATAACAAATGAAACAAAATCTTTCTAGCTTTATGGATTTGAATGAATGAAGTACTACCCATTTGGCACCTATAATATCAAACTCTACCTGAACTTAATGAAATGATCACATGAATTCTATGGTATATCACTATTTTTCTTATTTCATAGAACAGAGAATTAAGGAAGAGATTAGTTACATAATATGAGGAAGGACATATAGCTTGAAAGTGAAATTAAAAAAAATATAACCAGGGGCTTTGATAGCAAAGGGAATGTCCTTTTTTTGTGAGCTCCAGTGCTGCTGTATGGATAAGAATTGTCTATTTGTTTTCTTTTTCCCCCGTTAATACATATTTGTTATATATTTTACATACTTCTAAAGATGTCAGTAAAGTTCCATCACTTACCAGCACTTCTGAGGCTTATTTACTACTCTGAGACAAACTATTTGATTTACAAATACCTTCTTCGAGTAAAAGTATATTCTAGGACAACACGAGTGTTATTCCATATGGTTTCAAGCAAGTGGTATAGATGTGCACGAGGAGCAGTAGAGTAAGTAGATTAATAATTAAATAATAAAAAATCCAAAGCATGTACATAGCACTAGCCAGATATTTTTTTGCATTAACTCTCACTTGTTAAAATGTTTTCAAAAGGAGCTTTACCCTAAAATCAAAATCACTGCCAAGTAATTGTCTGTTCATTCAGTAGTCATTTGTTGATAATGGAAAGGAACCATATGTGGTGCCATTTAATTCTGGTTGAAATCATTGTGTGATTTTGTATAAGGCTATGAATTAGCATTCTGAATCACTCTTATACTTTATTGGTGGAGAAAATGTGACACAAGCTTCTCTTAACTCTTTATCCAATGGGAGAACATTATGGACCCAAATGAACAAGTTGGATCAAAGAAACCCACATTGAAAGTTAAAAGCAGTATTGAAATTACAATACACAAATTAAAATTAAATATATTTATTTGGAATTCAATAAAACAATTTTATAGAGATGAAACTTGTTACTAGTGATTTTAAGGAGATATATTTTAAATGAATCGTTACCATTGTACTTTCAGTTAAGTGAGTTTAAAGCATAAATGCATATTTAGTATCTTTTCTAAGATATCTTAGATGTCTTTCATATATATATATATAGCTGATTTGTCCTATCTACACATTGTTCATATGTGTGTGTGTGTGTGTGTAAAATGGTGTATTACCAATTCATAAAATTACATTTTCATCTACCTCGAAATTCATTTTCTTACAGGTTTATTTATATGACTTTATATGTTTGTTTATCAGTGTTTCAAATGGTGGGGAAAGAAAGATTTCTTTGAATACACGCTCAGGCTGTTGTCACTGAGTTTCTAACAATGCTATTTTGTCAATGACGTAGTGAGGTAAAGGAGTTGCCGTAGTGAAGTCATTTAAATGTGAGATAAGATTTTTCAGTATTTGAGCAAGTAGAGGGAACCATGGATAAGTTAGTTTGCCATCTACCCAGACTTAATTGACTAGTGTGTCCATGTAAGCATGTGTAGTTATAGTCTTTCATCTATTCTAAGTCACATATTTTTAATGTATATTTTTTACCTCTGCAAAATAGATCCATCTCACAACTGATGGTGTTTTTATATTGTTGAACAGGACACAGTCGTGGTACTGTTTCCATTACTGCACATGTATGTCTTGGGGAATAGACATTTTGTTTCCAAATCCATTATGTATGTATATCGTGCTATTTCAGAAGTTGCATTCAATTGATATTTAAGTGGCAAATATTCAGTGATCAGCTGAGAAAACAATGAGTCCCAGATGTTAGGTCGAAGCTTCTATCTGTACACAGACTTTGATATAGATATAGGTTTATTTGTGTACCTCTGACTAGAATCCAGGATCACGGGTTTGTTCTAGTCCCCGCCCCCCACCTTTCTGCTTATTTCTATCGTTTTTATCCAAGAGTGAAAAAAAATTCCTACTTCTCATTATCCAAAATATTTATACTTTTCTGTGTTCAACCCTAGGTTAACTAAAAACAGTTTCAGCCTTGCTGTGTTAACCCACACTCCTGTGAGAAGCAAATTTACCAACTAGGACACAGTGTTAGTATGTAGTCCTTTTTATCTTTAGCTGTGTGGTTAAAATACTTTTTTTAATGATAGCTTCTATCTTTTCAGAGAGATTCAAAGCATAACGAGGACTGGATTCCTCCATTTCTACCTTTGAAAATGGAGGAAAGAGGGTACGAGCCAAGGGGGGTAGGTGATCTTAGAAATGGAAATTGACCCTGGCTGACAGCAAGGAAACCAAATATGGGATCAGGCAGGAACGCGGATGGAGCTGAATGTACAGCCGCACAACTTCCAGTAAGGAATAGGGACTTGCCAGCGCCTTGATCTCAGCCTGTGCTAACCTGGGCACAAGTCAACTCAAATTTCTGATTGCTAGGACAGTGAGTTGATATATTTTTGATGTTTTAGGCCATTAAATTCATGGCAGTTTGTTATAGTAGCCATAGAAAATGAATACTCCTCCCTTCCTAATAATTTATAAACTCAGTGTAACATGAGAAATGATCAGACAAATATGTAATACATGACCTGCAGGCCTCAAAAATACCAAGGGCGTGGCAGACAAAGACTGAGGGCCTGTAGCACATGAAGGGACCAAAGTGACAAGGGTAACTCAGTGCAATGGGAAATCCTGGATTGAAGCCTGAGACTGGAAGAGACAAGTATTAAAAAAAAAAAAGGTCCTGTGTACCAGGGTGGGGGTGCTGGGAAAAGAAAAAAGCTGTCATAATTCCATAAAGTCTTCAGTTTGATCGATAATACAGTAGCCATGTTAATTTCTGGATATTGGCAATTAGACATTGTCATATGAGGTAATATCTTTGAGACTTTCTGGCTGAAATTACATTTTAAATGTCTTAATTTGATAAAATATTTCCATAGTATTTAATCCTTACCTCAAACACAAAATAGTTCTTCTTCTTATACTATATCTTATTATCCACAAAAAGAGAATCTAAGATTCAGTGATACCAAGTCATTTACCTGAACTCATAGTATTAAAAACACACATAGCTGTAACTCAGAGCAGACCTCCCAGCTAGAAGGCCTATCTCTTTTATACAAAATGTGCTACCTCCTCAAACAAATAAAAGAGTGCTGCAGGTCACAGACTCGACCTTGGAGTCCCAATATTAATGTCCTAATATCTCAGACATGAAGAATATTGTCTGACATGTAGACTATTCATTTGCAATAAATGATAATTCCATAAGCTAAGTAATTAAACCCATTTAGAAAGGAGAAATGCTGACATGGTGGTTTACTCTCTTGTGTATTACTTTCATTCTGATACACAAAGTTGCCATTTGAATTTGAGAGTGGATTCATCTTATTTTCTCTAAATCAAATAAAGCAGTGAAACACACACTATTATAGCTTATATTTGAATGGTAAATTGTAGCCTATCAGTAATACTAAAGACAGGGGTGATGATGTTGAATCTTCTCATCGTGAAGCTCCTTGTGGGTTTTGTGTGAAACTGGAACCAAAAAAATTAACAGATATAAAGCAAAATACATTTTGAGTTATTAAAAGGCATTTTCTAATTTTTGAAAAAGAAGCATGGAGAAGAATCCAGAGGAGTCTAATCTCCAGGCCATATTTCATCCTCTGTGTCATGCCAGTCAAAACATTGCCTGTTTGTTTCACAGCTTTCTCAAATGAACCATTTTAGAATTGATATTTGCTTTCAATACTCAGCGTCATGAAAACGGTATCTGAAAAATTACAAGTCTGGATAAGAAAGGGAACTCTGTACATGCAGTTGTTGTTCTGAAGTCAGGTTAGTCAAGTAAAACTCAAACTAATTTAGGTTCTTTATAATGTTGCCAGAAACAAATTCAGTCTCTCTCTCTCTCTTTTTTTTTTGGAGACGGAGCCTCAAGCTATCCCCCTGGGTAGAGTACCATGGCTTCACTGCACACAGCAACCTCCAACTCCTGGGCTCAAGTGAGTCTCCTGTCTCAGCCTTCCAAGTAGCTGGGACCACAGGTGCCCGCCATAACGCCTGGCTATTTTTTGGTTGCAGCCATTATTATTGTTTGGCGGGCCTGGGCTGAATTCGAACCTGCCACCTTAGGTATATGTGGCTGGCGCCTTAGCCACTTGAGCCACAGGTGCCGAGCCTTTTTGGTATTTTTCAAGGTATTATCTGTCTGCTCATGAGGTATTCAAGCTATCAACAAAAGCTACATAAACGTAAATAAAACAACTATCACACAAAAATAACCGTTGTTAGTATCAGATAAACATTATTTCAGATGCATATTTTTATCTCCGTAGCTAATTGGTTTCATAGACAGTACACAGGTGACATATATGCCTATTTAAAAAATGGATGACAACATGTCCTATGTAAATAAAGATTTTATTTTTTCTTTAAATAAAAATTGAAATTTGAGCAATTTCTCATCTTCTTATACATACATCTTCATGAGAAGTAATTAAAATCCCTTGAACATTAAAAAATTGTACAGTAAGTTAAGATTGTAGAGATTCTACATATTTTTACCCACTCACTGTGTGTAGGCATCTGTCACCTCACCCACCACTTGAAAGTAAGGGTGATTGGCCCTCTGGCCTGTCCTCTCTCCCGGCCACGTTTCCTATTATGCTCTACTGATTTCTATCTGGTCAGACTCCTAACATTTATGGTCTGTTCTATAATTATATCTCACACGATTGTTTAACAGAGGCAATGGACTTAATGCATCTGATGCTCATCATCATCTTTTACCATAGTTTCTTCATTCCATGTGTTTATTTTGATATATTTTCATAGACAGGAGTTTTTGCTTAAGCAGTGTGCATTTTTTCCCCTCCTCCACAAGAGCTCATACAGAACGCTGAGAATCCGCAGGTGATATATTTTTTCTGCTTGTCCATATCCACTTTTCTTTTTTCTTCTTTAGATATTATACCAGAACAAGTGTTGGTATTGAGCTTTCTTTTTTTTTTTTTTTTTGGTGATTAACTTTTAATAGTTTTATAGTGACAACACACCAATTTTCATGTGTACACATATTTAAATATCGTTATAGACCATAAATACCCACATGGCAAAAAAATCTGGGCAGAAAAAAAAACAAACATCTTTCCAACTAAACAGTCTTAAGTAATACTGAGAGAAACAAATGAGGTAATTTTTCATCAAAAGTGACTATTTTTACCATAAGAATTCAAGTAGTTATAAAATCCTTGTCTCAACTCAAAAATGGAACTTTAATACACACCTTCAAATGAAACAAAAATTTGATTATAAATAGGTAAAGAGCTTTCTGTACTAAGTTTGCCTGGACCTCAACGTGGCCTGTCCCTTTGCCAACTGTTCTCTCTCGTATTGTGAAGATCTTCCTTTATTATTTTTTCTGATTTCTTAATACCTTTCCGTTTTCTCTCTTTACAGCCTTACTCGTTGTCAGGAAGTTCTTTTTCAGATGTTAGTGATGTGTCTTTCATCCCTGAGGTCTGTATTTTGTTAACGATGTTGGTTATATCTTCAACATATTTCCTAAATTGTCTATTTTTCTCTCAGTTATTTTACCATCTCATATTTAAATACTTATTTACCAAATTTATGTTTTCATAAAACGTGAGAGCAGAACACATGTGCTCAGCATCTTTCTATTCTTTGGGTTATATTCCCTACCCCCCACCAAAGCCTCCATTTTCTACTCACTTTTGCATTCTTCTATATTTTCTTTTTTTGCACTCAAGTATTTTCTACATCTTCCTAAGGAGAGAACTACCTCCCAATTTATATATACCATTGGTTTAACCACTGGGAAGATGAATTCTGTGTTCTGATTCAAAATACTCAGGCACTATTAAACATTTCTTCTAGGCCTTTGAGTTTGATCTATTAACACCCTGAAATGTTAGTTCCTAAATGTCACAGCTGGGATACTGGGATAAAATATCTAGATCTGATCACAGTCTGGAAAATATCTTCTAGAAACCTTAAGACGTGTTCTTCATCATTATCCATTGACTCATACCTTTTCATTTTTTTTTTTGAGCTGTATTCTTATCACATGATTATTCATCTTTCAGAAGCTATGATAAAAGGTATGAAAGTTTGCATGGAAACAACCAGTAAAATTTTAGTCAAAAAAAATGTACTTATCCAATTTTTAATGAGAAAGGACATATATAGGTAAATATGCTATTGTTATTTGGACTTTTTGTTATCAGAAATAAATTACAACGTGAATGAGCAAAATTAGGGGAAAGGGTATATTTTGTATTTCAATTTATTTTTTCTTATCATTAACATTGTGTATATATAAAGAACTTAATTCTATAGCAGAAAAATTGCTTTAAATGTAGAATCTGATGGAGGGAGCTATTCTTTCTCCCCTGTCTGATCCTTCTTGTATGTCCTGCTGGGGACAACAGTCATTGCTACCATTTCAAAAAAGAAATCTTTAGTTTTAGGAGGTGTAGTTATTTTCTACATTTAATTATGGGAAAATAACACAGTATTTTATTGAAGTATTGCTTTGATTCTTTATTTGATCCAAAGTATCCATTTGACATTAAAAAAATGTTAAGTTCCTCTTGTAGAGAAAATGCCCGTCTGTATAATAAAAAAAAAAAAAAATCAAGCCATAATTTTACAAGTAGTCTAATTCTTACATTTAAAGAGTTGATTTTTAAGTAGTTTCTGGAGAGCCAGTTAATAGTGAGAAGGAGGCTGGCTGGGGGGGCTCCCAGCTTCACACGCTTGGAGCTGTGAGGGAGAGCTCTGGTTAGACCATGCTCTCCTTTTGTTGCGAGAAGAGACTGGAGGATTGTCCTTTCTGGTAGCCTAGGGTTGCCTGTCCTTGGCTTTTTTATCCATGTTTATTTGACCACAAATATTGCCTCGTGGTCACTTGCAACCAGCTGAACTCCAAGACTTAAGTGTTGGCTCTGTGGTCGTTGACCATCCATTCGAGTTTAGGCTTTTAAAAGTAGCTAGTGGAAGTTTCGAAATAGGTTTAAAGAATTTTCTTTGTATGTTTCTGTACTGATTGTTTCACTCATGTTATTTTTCTCTCTTTCGATTTAATTATACAAATGGCAGAAAGTTAGGGAGGCTGAGCATTTTTTATTTCCCAACAGGTCCTATCAAACACATCCCCATATTCCTCCACATCTGACATCCCTAATACAATGCTGAGCCTGCAAGAGAAAGCTGACACTGTGAATAGAAAAAACACTGAGCTGTGCAGCTCACAAGAACCATCAGCCTAGACTTTCCCCTTGACAGCACTAAGTCCACCCCGGGTTACAATTTAGCTGAATTGCTTGTACAATATTGTCTCCTTCTGTCTGGAACTATTCATTCTCTTTATGAGAGAGAAAATTAGCCAAAATCCATGGTTTTCACTTTATGTGATTAATGGAAATCAGCCAGTATGTGTAAGCATAACAGGGGGAATGCAGGTTAGAAGAGCCTCCTGGAGAGACTTCCGAGTTCTTCCCTCAAGTTTAACTCAGTAGTTAATCAAATAGCTCTTGACTTCCCACCAAGCTTTTTTTTTTTTTTTTTTTTTTTAAGGAAGCAAAGTGGAGGATCTGTGAACATAACATTGGAATTTCTTTTACCTGTTCTAGAACAAGTACCTCCTAAGTGTGCTGTATCTTCTCAACCTCCTTCCCTTGATGAGAGCTTTAGACAAAGATGTTTCCCCCCAAAGAGATTTTATTCCTCTTGGTGAAGGTGGGGATGGTTTTGTTTCTCTCTAAATGCAGAGGTTGTTACATCCCTGCTTGATCATGACTATCTAGAAACAGTGAGAGTCACAGGGATTATCTCAGTGACCAAAAGTTAGATCTGCATATCTTTTGCTTAGTTTATCACGAGTCTTCCCATGAGCATTTCATACTTCCAAGGGGATGGTTGGAGGCTGTGAAAAGCTGATTTGAATCATTGAAGAGACTCAGAGGGGCAGGGCAATGATTTCAAATTAAATTTGCCTAATCTGATGTTATTTCAGTTACCTATTGTATCCCAAGAACCCTTCTAATTTCAAACCTTGTTTCATTCATGGACTCTTTCCAGTTGACACTAATGTTAATGGCTAAGGCTGGCGAATTTCTCCCACAATATTACTTCTTTCTAAATGTTTCTGTGAGCTCAGCCCTTTGGATGTGCAACTTCCCAGTTGTGCGATGAACCAATCTTCTATAGTTGACTGGTTCCTCTCTCCTCAGATAGCTCAGGGTAAGAGGCCCATCAGCTTTCCACCACAAGGAATTCGTCATTTATGCTGACTCTTTGATTTGACACTGGGGGCCTATTCCATTCTAGTAGTAGTATTGAAACTTCAGCTATAAAATTTGAGTTCTACAAATCTACTGGCTTCATTTCCCCTCATGCCATGGGCTTCATCAAATATGTCTTTCAAGACAAATGGTCCTCTCCTCATGAAGCCTGTTGAGAAATAGGTCTAATGCAAAGATTCTGAACTTCAGACTCCTAAAGGAGTATCTTCCCTGAAAGATACTTTAAAAAAATATTCAATATCTTTGTTGTTAAAACATACAACTCTGTTAAAAATTGAGATTTGCTAAATTCACTAATTAATTATTATGTAAGCAGGTGTATGATGGCTTGACTTATAAAATTGCAGATCATTTTTTTGGATCCATAATAATGGCAAAATTATATGTTAGTGATATAGGATTCTACCACTCAAGGCTAGACAGGGAGCCCTTCCCCCCAATTCTCTAGGCCTAGGTGAGCTCAGAAATCAGATCCCCATTTCCAGGTATAAGCAGACTGCCTTTTTTAGGATACACCCTCTGGGCTCTGATAAGGTCATAAACAAAACGGCCTGTGATGGTTTTTGGGGTGGTTCAACCCTAATCCCCTAATCCCTTCTTGGAGAGAAAGACTGTAAAGGACCTGAGGACCTCACCCTAGTGAAGGAGGAACTACATTCATTCATTTGTTAATGAACTCACTAACTTTGAAAAGATGTTTTTCCATCTGCCAACTGCCAGCCACAGTGTAATCCTCTAGACTTAAGACCACTAGATAAAGAGACCAGGTGGAGACTCCTGAGGGAGTTCTTCAGTTCTTTCCCCCTTCCAGAAGCTCTGGTGCTTTTTTTTTTTTACTTCTTCTGTATTTCCTTTCTAACTTCTAATAAAAGTCCTATCTTAGCACTGATCTCTGGTCCATGGGTTCATTTTTCAAATCCCTGAGACTAAGGACTTAATGAAGAGTGAAATTCTGGTATCATTAGCATTTGTATTTATTTATTAATATTCAAGAAATTCAGATGAATTTGGGGGAACATATAGTTAGGTTATATAGCTTGCTCTTATAAAGTTAAAAACCTGAGTTGTAATTATGTCCTTCACCCAGGAAGTGAGGAATGTACCCATCCAATGTACCTGTTCAGTAGGAACTTACCCAGCCCCTTCCCTCTTCCATCCTACTTGTATTTGACTGTTTTTCTCTTACGTGAGCATGTGGTTGCTGATCTACAGAGAGGGAAGTCTAGTTCAACATTCGCAAATCTTTAAGCACAATTCACCACATAAATGGAAGCAAAAACAAAGACCCTACGATTCTCTCCATAGAAGCAGAAAAAGCACTTGAGAAATATTCATAATGTAAGGTGACCAGACGTCCCATTTTTGGCGGGACAGTCCCAATTTTTAACAATTTGTCCCACGTCCTGCGGTATTTTAAAAAAGTCCCAATTTTTAGAAAGAATGCACCACAAGCTAGGGAATGGTGGGACAATGGGAAGGGAATATATGGTTTTCTGGCTGCTGAAAAGGGTAATGTAATTCCATTTGGCAATGAAGAAGTTTGTGTAACTTCATTTGGAAATGAAAAGGCTAATGTAAACTCCGTACTCCCCTCCTGGGCAAGGTCACCCAGGTGGACCAGAGCTCTACTCCTTTGAGCCACAGGCGCCACCCTATACATAATTTTTTTTAATGTATTATATTTGTAAATTGTACTTATGTTGAAATTAAAAAAAATATATTACAATACTATTTTTGTGTTCTATGAAAATTTTTGTTGCTCCATATAGACCAAATTTTTAATTAAGAACCCACCCGCTTGCCCCCCCGCCCCCCCCTCCCCAGTCAATGGTGTCCCGCTTTACCAATGTTAAAATCTGGTCACCTTATCATAATGATCCAAATACATTAATCACATATTGACTGTCCCATAGCTATCTAAAAACATCTAGTTTCATTCTGAATAGTATGAAAAACAGGAGACAGTTTTTTTTATTTGTTCAGAATATACTGGAAACTGCAAAATTTAAAGAAGAATATTATCTACAACATGGCACAAATTTTGCATGCATAAAGGAATAAAACCACTACCAGCCATTTGAGCAATTTTTTACATTGCATCACAATTTAAAAATTTATTGGGAAACAGTTATTTTTTGACTTACAAAAAATTGTAAAGGCAGTACAGAGAATCCTCATGTACCTTTTCCCCCCTTCCCCCAGTGATTACCTTTTGCAATCTGAAACCAGACACTTCAAGTCTTGTGAAAAATATAGGAGGCAGATAGCCATTTGTGGGGGTACCTTGTTAAAAGTATGCATTTTATGTGCATTAGGATAAAGAAAACACAGTCATCTTCTTAAGCTAATTTTTATACCCACATTTTAATTACATTTAAAACATTCAAATATAGATTTATAGGCAAATACCATGTTGGAAGATACCATGTATCCTTAACCCAGTTTCCTCCAATGGTTATATCATAGTAGGATAATATTAAAAACAGGACATAAGCACTGGTACAATGTTGTGTGAATGTGTATAATTCTATTCTGTTTTATCATATGCATAGGTAACCCGTAGCCATCATAGCTATCAAGATAAACTATTCCCCCAACATAAAGATCTACTGGTTTCAACTTTTTCCAGTTTAGTAAAGAAATCTCGTGTCTTTTAACTCTCTTTATCCTCTCCTGCTTGCAATATTCTCCTAAATATTTTCCCTTCACACATACATGAATTTTATTTATGTACATACCTGCTTTGACATCCACATCAGACATTATACTTTTTGTTTTGAATATCAAATATGATTAAGAAAATGTAAGGTAGAAGAAAAGCTTTTTGTATTATCCATATGTGTATTTTTCCCTTTATTCTTCTCAGATATTCCTCCCTAGAACCTCTTGTTATTCTATGAAGTTTGCCTAATACTTTCTAAGGATATGTATGATTATTCTCCTGAAAATCTAAAGAAAGAAATATTAGCTATTTTATCAGTTCTTTTCCAATGTGCTCATTTGTACTTAAGAAAAAAGATCAAGGGCATCCTTCAGTACTGGAATAGAAATGAATAGTAATTAATATACGTGAAAATAAAGGGGATAGTATATTTTAGAAATCCTATGTATCAGGACTAATTTTACAGTCACACCATATGACCAAGCTGTTCAATATTTTCATATTACTGTTGTCTTTTGGAAAATGAACTGATAAAAATGTTATTAAACTAACACATAATAATCAACATAATAATTTATTCAATACCTTTGGTATTGATTAAATATTTTTCAACTATTCCTTCACTTTACTGGGGGTATGTATACCTTGAGACATATCGTATTGTTATAGGATGGTGTGAAATACATTTCTAAAAGTAAAAGATTGGTTACAAGTGACATAACCATCTTGAGAATTAAATAATTTCTCTATTTGTTATACTATTTGGATAAAGTTAATTAATTTTCTTATTTGGAAATGTTCACATTTCACATTGTATAACTGGGATCACATATTCATTTATGCCGTAAATGTTTTTCACCTAGTTTACTTGTGTTTTGACCTTGTTTATAGAATTTTTCATCTTTTGGAAGCTTCTATTTTTCTTGTAGTTGAATTTCCCAGCATTTTTGATGGCTTTTGGTAATGGAATTATTGTTAAAATAGCTTTCAACACATTAGAGTTATAAAGGAATCATCTCCTATTTATCTCCAGAGAAGTTGGCATGTTCTAATGTACAGTTAATTTTTTTTATTACATTTGTTTCTTATCCTTAAATTTAAATATCCCGAACACAAAACTTTTTTTGTTGTTCCCACAGCTACCTCTCCTGCATCTAGAATAGCACCTGGCATAAAGTTCTGCATTAAGTTCTATATTTATTGAATAAATGAATGTAGGTTTTCTGAATCAATACCTTTTAAAGAGTGACTCAATTAATGGCATAGAGATCGAATTATAGTTGGAGGCCAGTGGATATTATGGTCAGTCTTTTGTTTTTAAGTATTTCAAATGAACATAACTAAGAAGAATTTCTAGTTAAAGAGCAATGATTGGCATCTAGGAAGTGAGGCTATATTTACATGTGCGCGCAAACACACACATGCATGTCTTATACATATGGCTGTGTATGACCTCCTATTCTGAATATACCTGTGAGGGTAAGTCATATAGTGGACCACATATTACATCAAAGGTAAGAAAGATTCATTTTCCTTTCTTTGAAAGACAATCAAGGACTGATTTCTACAATTTAATTCTGTAACATATTTTTCTGTGCTCCCCAGAGAGTAGCTACCTGAATTGCTAACGGAAGCCATAAAAAGGCACTAACTTTGCTTCAGTGCATTTGCTTACCTAATATAACCCTATGTTTGTTGTAAATCCTGTGAAACTTTAATGGCACGTCAGGGACTATTGCATTTAAAAAAAAAAAAAACCTAATCTCATGAAAAATTTAAAAATAGAATACAGGTGTAATTTTTTTTTATTTTGGATTAATACAAGGGTACACATAATTGGGCTCCACTGTGTGTGTTTGTTAGGTAAAGTCCATGTTGTAGTTGAGCCCTTCCCCCAGGAGGTGGGACATGTACCCTTACAGTATACTTACATTATATCCACTCAGTGAGAGCTCGTCAGACTCCCTCCCCTCTCCTCCTACCCCCTTATCGAATTTAATTGTGTTTTTCTCATGTGTGGGCCCAGAGTTGTTCATCTACTAGTTTAATATTGAGTACATTAAATACTTGCTTTTCCATTCTTATGTTATTTTACTCAGGAGGATGTTCTCTGAATCCTTCCAGGTAAATACAAAAGATGTAAAGTGTCTGTCTCTCTTTATGGCTGAATAGTATTCCATGTATACATCTACCACAGTTTATTAATCCATTAATGGATGTGGATTAATCTATTAATCCAATTAATGGATGGCACTGGGTTGTTTCACATCTCAGTGACTGTGAATTGAGCTGGGATAAACATTCAAGCACAATTGAGAGGAAAGTGGAAAGAGGTATAATTTTTTATGAAAGACTTTGAAAAGATAAAAGATAACCTAGACATTGGTACTTTGTGAACATGACAATATTTAAAATTATTTGAAAAGAGATAAACTAGGAATGAATGTGGGTAACAGATTGAAAGTGAAGCTAAAAGCCCTAAATGTTGGGTTTGGTATAGGTGGGAAGTAAAATTTATATTTTTTTGATCTTTACTGGCGAGACTATGATCAAAGGAAATATTTGTGAAAGGGCCAGTTAATGGTAATTTTTAGATTTGTGTTTGCATTCTGTAGTATAAAAAAGTAATAACATGCACCCTCCATTTTAGAAATGTCATTGAAGGGTAGTCAACTGTGTGTCAAGACCTTGCCTTTCACCTAAGAAAGTCACATTCTTGAAAGTGGAAACCTAAATAATATATTCTAATCTGTTATGTGTGAGGTAATCGGATAGAGAAGGCTGTTACCAAAGACATGACAGTTTGTATCAAAGTTAAGAAACACGAATTACATCGCATCTCCTCTGAAGTTCCTATGTTGGAAGTCCTAACCCCCAGCAGATCAGAGCCAGACGTAATTTGCAAATAGGATCATTATAGATTTAATTAGTTAAAATGAGGATATAGTGGAATAGGTCGGGCCCCCTGTCCAATAGCAGTGCTGTCCTCGCAGGAAAGAGAAAATGTGAAGCCAGAGAGAGACGTACATAGAAGGAGGCTGATGTCAAGAGACGCAGGGAGAAGATGGGCAGCCGACCAGAAGCCCAGGAGTCCAGCCTGGGACAGGGTCTTCTCCCACAGCCTTGGGAGGAACAAATCCTACTCAAGTTTCAGTTTCAGACTTCTGGCCTCCAAAACCACGAGGCATGAATTTTTGTTGTTTAAGTTATTCAGGGGGTAATACTTTGTTATGGCCTTTTATTTCACACGGTGAATTTGTCATACTAAGTTTTAAAAATAATGACTTTTCACTGGATAATAAATGTTTTATCAAGTCAAGGCCTCTGAAAATTCAACTCCTTTTTAGCTGAGCTCTGTTTTTCTCTTGACCATTTTTAAAAATTTTATGTTTACTGGCAGGTTTTTGTTTTTCTGAGTCACGTTCGAGTAAATGTCCTTTAAAAAGCCACTTGCGATAAGGTGTGTTTCTTTTCACAGGCTCCGGGTCAAGCAGTTTATTCTAGTTGTTTTCAACTTCTTTTCTATTGAAATATAACATATTTATTTCCAAATTTGCAACAAAATAAACAGTAAAGTTCACTCACCATTCCAATAAGGGGCTAAGACACAGTAGGAATGTGCTCAGGTCCTGACTGACAGCAGTCTTTCTTTTTATTTTACATCGATTATACGGTATTCTCCTGGCTGTTGTTACACGCGGGTTTATGACCAAGTGGACTCAGTAGTTAATAAAACGTGAATTTTCAAATAAGTGACTAAAGCACTATTCTCTGTGAAGTATCTGTGTATATATGGGAGCTATTCCTCCCTTTTGCCCTGGGCTCTGCTATATGGAAAATAAACTCTGTCATTTGCAAAACAAGGACTTAATCAACACGGTTCTTGGCAGTTGTTTTAGTATAAAATTTCCTGGTGACAAATCTTATTATTTTTTAGCGGGTTTAGTTTTAGTTGGGACTTCACGCTTGACTGTACATGTTGTACAGATAGTCACCTACACCCATCTGTTCACTTGTACGATGCCTGTGGGAATAGACTCCTTAATTATGAACTTTGTTCATTATTATTATTGTTTTAAAAAGTTCACTTAGTACTTGCTGATTAGGAAAACATATGCTGGGGACTGGGCTCTGCCAGAGTTGATACCATCTCTATAGGAAAGTCATAACTACCGTTGACATAACCACTGTTCAGCTGTGCTACTTATCTCAAATTATTTAATCCTAACTACATTTGTCTGAAGAACTATCATTAGTATTCACTTTTTACAGATGTAGAAACTTAAGAACATCCAGGAATTTTGAAAAGAAAAATAATTAAAACTTGATAAGATAGGGTACCTATAGTATAGGTGCTCTTATCATACTGGGGAATAGACATACATTTGGCCTTAGGAGGTAGGAAATGAACTCATGGTTGACAGTGTTTAAGCTAGATTTTGACATAAAAGTACAAATTTTACATGGTGAGGAAAATATGCCAGAGGAATATTGTATAAGATGACCAAGAATAGCTCATGCATTCACAGCAAGGCCTTTTCAGTGGAAAAGGTAATAAAAACCCACCAAAGGTAACTCAAGAGAACAAGGAAGTTTCATTTTTCAAATTCACAAAAATGTCATTGAAAATAGAATCCATAAATGGTTGTTGAATGGAGCCGTTAGTCTATCTGACTCTCTGTCTCTTCACCTCCCTCTCTATCTCTCCGTTAGAGTCCTTAGAGAATGCTAACATTCTTGTTCCAAGCCTTCATCTCTTTGTGTTTCTCTCTTCTGGCTCCCTTCCTCCTCTGTTCTTTTATCTGTAGACACACAGCGGATGGTATTCTGGTCTCAGAGCACACACATATTCTTAGCTGTGTTCTCCAGGGATTACTGTAACTATTCATCAATACACAAATTCCAGGTTCTCAGTAGAGAAATCCGGTTGGCCCAGCTCATGTTTTCCACGGCAGAGCACACGTCACCATTCTATTGTTGAGGTCTATTAAGAGACATTCATGAACTAATTAATCTACTGGATAATCGCTGGAGATGGCGATTGGCTTGGTGAACCAGCGGTTGTTACCTGGCAGTAGATACACCAGGATTATTGAGGCCTTCTACGTGATGCGCTGACATTGCTCTCTGATCTAAAGCAATTTGTAGTCTCTAGTATGTAGTATTTTAAAGTGTTGTAGTTTTTTAATCATACCAGTCCATTCCCACTCCTATACATGTGATGGGTAGAGTGAAATGCTCCTAAAACAGGGAGATGGTCCAGGGACAGTTGTGGTATTCCAGCCTAGAGTTGAGGAGTAACTGAACTTGGGATGGTAGGCCCCAACCCCTACCATAGTGACAAACTCAAAATGTTCATGGAAGGTTTCTCTATTTCTAAAACATGGTAGAAGATAGAAGGTTCTTTCACTGTGTGGAAAAATGACCCAAAAGAGATGTCAAGCAAAAAAATAAAATAAATGAAATAAATGGCAAAACAGAGAGAGATAAAAACCAGAATGTAGACATTAGTGAGTGGGAAAAACAAAACAGAAAATTAAAAACAGCAAAAATGGAATTATGGGATTTTTATGTCAGCTGCGTAGTTTTCCAAAGGGAAGAGATAGAAGCGAATCCTGTCCGCTTAAAAAACAAGGGCATGTTTTATCCTCTGGAATAGGAAAATCCTTTGTGGGCATGAGCAGGTCCAAAGAATCTCGAAGGAAGACATGGAAAGGTATCTACAGGGTGGAACGGGACAGATCGCAGAAAGGCCTTTGGAAAAACCATTCCATGTGGAGGCCCTGAAGAATGAAATCTAATACATTGTAACAATACTAATAATGAAAGACAGCCACCTATTAAGCGCCACCATGTCAGATACTGTATTAAGTACTTTATGCAGATTATTATATTCAATATTAACATCCCTGTTAGGGATAGACTATGATGACCATTTTATAAACAAGAACATTAAGGCTCATAGAAGTCAGCACTCAAGTTGTTAACCATTTCTGTAAGAAGGGCAGAAAGATGGTAAAGGACTGTTGTGGCTATTGCCTTACCCCTCTTCCCCGGAGTGCTGTTGAGAGCTGCAGGCAGTGTGAGAGGAGGGAGCATGCAGTGCACAGCCTTACAAAAACTGAGGGAAGAGAATGAGGGTTTCTAAAAATTGGAAATATTTTGTTTTATTAAATATTACCTAACGACATAAACCATGAGCATCAAGTGATGCTATCGAGCCTGAGGGGAAGTGAAATGAGCACAGATCTGAAAGCATTGCATGACTGCTGGAAGAAATGGGTTAGGTAAAATATAGGTGTAGAAGGGACATTTGTAGTGCCGAGAATACGAAACGGCAAACTGTGTAAAATCCCATGAGAATGATATTAAAAGGAATGATGTCTGTGTTCAACACGCTATCAGCAAGAACACAGAGAGGCAGAAAACTCTATCACTCAAAGATCTAATAGTAGCAAAATAAAAATGGAAGCCCTCCATGCAAAAGAAGAGTGGTCTCCAGTCGAAAAGTGTTGGTGGTGGGAATAGGTTAAGGAATGACACCCAAGGTAGAGGAAAAGGCCACTCACAGCTGTGTTAAGTGACTTCACTGGTTAGGTTCTTTTTTTCAATTATTGAAAGAATTTTATGTACTTGTACAAAAGCTTTCATTGTCAATATTTATGAAGGGAGACAAGTATTATTAAATAGCTGGTTTACAGACATTTACGGAATAAAATGATGCACGCTAAAGGTCATCATGGTCAAAGGTCAACAAAAAGCTCGATAAAAGTTTCCTAGAAATCAAATTTATTGTATTTTTCAAACTGCCTCTGTTATAGCCATCTGTCTTTGTATTATATTGGTTTTCCTTTGTGTCTTTTTATTTCCAGAAGAACCCTAATTTTCCTTTGTAGAATCATTCCCACCATACCCTTAGTTTGTGAGTTTGGGCATGATCCAGGCCTTGTCAGCAGGAGAATTTCCTCTCCCAGGCAAGCTGATAGGATTAGACAATCAGTGGAGACCTGGACTCTCTGGTACGACAGAAAGTGCAGAGCAACTTCGTCCCCTGCTAAGTAGAGGAATATCAGTTTGTGATTTCTGGTACATCATATGAGAAATAAACCAAGAATAGAGCCAACACAATGGAACTTCTGAGAGATGAAGAGAAATAAAAATCTAGCAACATAGTTTGCCCATCTAGAATTTTAAGGTATATAAGTAGGGTGACCAGATTTTAACATCTGTAAGGCGGGACAACATGGCCGCGGGCGGAGGGGGGGACTGGGCAGGGGACGGCGCAGGGCGGGGCCTGACAATAAGGCAAACTTTGATAAGCAGTTCTCGATAATCACTTCTCAGCAATTATTACAGTTTAACATTATAAAATTAACAAAAATAATATAAAACTCATATTCTGGGGAAATAGCCACATGGCGCCGAAAACTGTATATTCCCTTCTTGTTCTCCAGCCCATTTGTACATTCTTTCCAAAAATCGGGACTTTTTTGAAATGCTCAGGACAAATTGTTGAAAAGCGGGACTGTCCCACCAAAATCGGGACGTCTGGTCACCCTATATAAGCCTACTTACATTTCCACTTATGCCACTTAGTTAGAAACTGAAAAGAATTCTGTGAATTTGGTTTCTGGAATGGGGAAGTAATATAGGTGGAAGACAAACTGCAGATTAAATTAATTTGCCAAAACATACTGGATGAGAATTCCTCATAGCCTTGGTTGATAAGATGCTAATCTCTGGGGCGGCGCCTGTGGCTCATAGGAGAAGGGCACCAGCTTCATATACCGGAGGTGGTGGGTTCAAACCCAGCCTCGGCCAAAAACTACCAAAAGAAAATAGATACTAATATCTGTTATATAGCAGATAAGTGTATCTACCAGTATCTCAGTATCTATGCCATGTTCATATACATTCACTTGGTTCTCAAAATTTTAGTTCTGTGGAGCTAGAGCTTCAGAAGATTCTATAGAAAATTGTCAGCATGTTGACTACTTCCATGGCTTTCAATAAAGTCCTCCAAGAAGGAGACTACCCTCTACCTAGGCCACCTGAGAGCAAAGAGGTAGTAAACACGACCTTGTGAAGAGAAGCTCTTTGAGCCACAATGCAGCTATGAGTCTGATCATCTTCAGTCTGACAGGAATGTAAATCCTGATGCGTCTCAAGCTGTAGTTTATGGAGGAGAAGACAGTGAAGGAGAAAACCACTTTCCTCCCTCAAGTGTTTCAATTTCTGAATGGCGAAGATACAATTTTTTCCATCATACAGAGCGATCCTTTGGGCTGCAAGCCCAGAGCAAGGGCTCCCCTCGCCCCCCTGTTCTGTGGCTGACCCAGAAGCCATGGTCCCTGTGACAGGGAGACAAGGGGGCACAAAGCCTCCTGTAAGAAGGAAGAAGTTCCCAGTCAATGATCTAAATTCCAAACTTGATTAAATTGTGATCTTTTAGAATCTAAAATACTTGGTTTGGGTTACTACATTGTGAAATTCCAGTTGACCATCCTGTACAGGCTGTTTCGAGATGGTTATATTTATCATCTGACCAGAAGTTTCTGGAACATAAAGAACCGCATCAAGCAAGGACCGAGAACTGTGCCTGTCAAGCAGAAGCCCTGTGCTCAGAGGGAAATGCCACGAGTTAATTCTGAGAGAACCCTGGCTTCTCAGTGTCCTGAATGATTTAAGGGAGTCTGGGTTAGATGTGCCAAAGACTCGAATTCATCACCAAGGAGAGTACAGAGGCTGGAGCTTCCCTCACAATTATGGTCCTCTAGGCCTACACAGATTCTCCTGTAAGAATGATCTGTTTACCACCCTCAATGTGCTGAAAAATAACAGCAATTTTGAAGTTAGAATTATTAAAAATCCTCTATTAGGGCAAAAAGTTAACTGCAGGTCAAATATACATGTTTAACATTATATTAATAATGAGGATAAGGGAATTGTGAACCAATTTAATTGATTTCTGAATCAGTGTCTCAAAGTTATTTTTAAATTTTTAAATTTTAATTATAATTTGGGTACATAATAATTGTGTGTGTTTATGTGGTACATGTGATGTTTTGATGCAGGCGTACAAGTACAATGTGTGATAATTGAATCAGGGTAATCGGGTTATATATCTCAAATATTTTGCTCTCAATAACTTCAATAATCAAATTTTGGTCTTCTCCAGTGATGAGAATATGCCCTCATTGAGAAATCCTCTAATCCTGCTATTAAAGATGACCAAAATGTAAGAGTAAATTTGATCCATTAGAATCTAAAATGTTTAATATGACTGAATTGGATTCAAAGATACCCACATAATAATATTTTTGTTATCCAGTTATAATTTACACTTTCCAACAAATAAAAATCTGCTTCTTTTAGAGATGTGGAATAGTGTTAAAAATTACTCAACATTACGGAAGGAACCAGTAGAACAATAAATCTGGTCTAAATAAGAATTAGCTGAATAGGGATTATATAGTCTATTAAAATGCATTATACAAAGACTGATGAAATGATCAACCACTATGTGGCTAGATAGACACATAGGATTAATGTCCCAAAAGGCAATTCAATCATAACCTTTCAGTTTCTTTTATAGTGAATAGAAATACACATCGACACGTCCTTACCTGATAGGAAGTAGCAAAGATAAATATGAGAGAATTGTCCTAGATTAAGGGCTAACGAACTGCCTGGTGGCCATTGGCCTGTTTTCATAAATACAATTGTTTGGGAACACAGCCATAACCAACAATCTATACACTGTCCACGGCTGATCTGGAGTCACAAGAGCAGAACTGGGTAATTAAATAATATTCAAATAAAATAACTTTTTCTTGACAGTGCTCTCATTTTAATAATAAATCATTTCTAAAGAGTATTCTTGATACCCCAATGATCTTTTGGGGTGTAATTTCCTGCCTGTTTGCAGAGGTTTAGTGCAGGAGCTAACTGACTCTCGGCCTCAGTTGTTCCTTCCACACGCAGTCAAACAACTGAGGCCCAGATAATCAGTGTCTTTCAAGAAATTTCATTAAAAAAAAATCACATAATGTACTTTTAAAATTCTTTGCAATTTGTTCTTTTGTCCCACAGCTAGATAACCAAGTGAAAGAAATGCTTTCCACCAGATCTTTCCGGTAATATTGTAGATTTAGGCTTTTCTTCTCTCCTTGGTTCCACCAGATTTTCTGTGGTTCCCTCTTATGAGAGAATCACCTTTCCTCCCACCCGGGAGGCTGCAGCCCTGGGAACTGTGTGCTGAGCCTGTTTCTTTAGAGGGATTCGTGGATATTAGCTTTACATGTGGAACACAATTCTTTTTTATTAATAATATGCTTATCATTATGAGATTGATTATTATCAAACGTGATGCTCCAGCGATGGCCTCGATTATTACATAATCAATTTGATGAATCGATATTCTAACATAGAGGAGGATTAAGTTTCATTGGATTTATGTGAATAGCGACATTGTCATGAAAAATAAGGAGACTGAATAAAATTAACTTTTGCCAAGTTTGAAGGAGTGAGTGAAAGTCACAGCAATCCAAAAAACCCCAGTTCATTAGTTTGTGAAAGTATATTCTGCCAAGCTGAGTATGAAGGCTACATTAAAAGAGGCTCCTGTGTCTATCAAAAACAGAAGATCAGAACAACCACAACACCATCACAAACAACGACAGGGAAATTTCCTTCATTTGCTTACTGAGTATTTTATAATTTACTAGGACCCAAGGAAATTCTTCTCCTAGATCCTGAGATAACCATTGGATTTCATAAAATTATTTGCTTCTGAACTACAAAGAATGCTGTGATGTCACCTGACAGTTTCAAGCTCTGAAATTTGTGCTCTTAGTCTTATCCTTCAAATTCATTTCCTGTTTATCCTTTCTACATTGCTCTGACACTGACTTTTCTTAAAAGTCTAGATTCTGGCCTGGAGTTTAGAATGACACCCCAAGACAAACATCAGTGTTGAAATGGTGAGATGAATGCCCTTATTAAAAAAAAGAGAGAGATGATGTCTTTCTCTCTCACCTGAGGATAAGGAAGAAGACAGCCTGACGTAAAACAGAAAGAGGGCCCTTGGCAGATACCAGATCTGCCACAATCTCGATCTTGAACTTCCCAGCCTCAACAAACATAAAAGTAAATGTTTGCTGTTTAAGCCACCTGATCTCGGCTATCCTATTGTAGCAGTCCAAAGTGGCACGGCACATAAAAGTTCTACAAGTATCCATACAAACTCAAGGGTTTTTTTTCATTATAATATTTTATACTCTTGAACAACCTGAGAATTTTCTTTGGAACAAAATTTCTCTTTTCCTTGGAAAATGAAAACATATTTCACTACATTGCATATGCATGTGTATTTGTTTATCATTATTATTTCTCATATGTATTCAATCACTCATGTTAGTAGTAAGTTTCACCAAACTTAACTACTATTTCACAAAAACCCTGGGTGATAGGTAATTAAAGATTTTTCAACATATTCAAGCATTTTAGCAAAATAGAAAAACTCATGAATATATCAATAAGACCATCTGTAAAGAAAAAAAAAGATTACTCATTCCAATTAAATACTACCCAAGGTTTTAAATCAAAGAATCTTGAAAACTGTGTTCAAGATAATATACATACTACAAAGCAAAATTATTGTTAAAATATTTTCATAATTGTGATGTAATTTAATGGAAATTATAATTCTATATGTTTTCGACACTACCTCCTTTTTTTTTTTTTTTTTTTTTAGACAGAGTCTCATTTGGTCACCCTTAAAAGAGTGCCGTGGCATCTTAGCCCATAGCAACTTCAAACTTTTGGGTTCAAATCATCCTCTTGCCTCTTCCTCACAAGTAGCTGGGACTACAGTTGCCTGTCACAACATCCAGCTATTTTTTAGAGATAGGGTCTCAATCTGGCTCAGGCAATCTACCTCCCTTGACATCCCAAATGCTAGGATTACAGGCGTGAGCCACCGTGCCCAGCCAGTTTCAACACACCTCTTATGCTAGAGTAATGTTAGCTCATCTGATCAGTGACGAGTATAAGAAGTTTCTAAAGTTTTGAATAGCTATTTAGAAGTATTCTAAAATTTTGAATAGTTTTAATACCAAGCTTTTCCAGAACTTTAAGAAATTAAAGAGGAAAAAAAACTCAGATTAATGCATTATATTTTAAACTGATAAAACTAAAAAAATTGTAGCTGATATTTTTAAAATCAAATTTTTAACCCATCTGATTTTTCTAAACATTCACTCTGATTGACTAGATTTGCCTTCTTTTAGAAAAATGCTGTTGAGGTACTAATTTTTGTGAGAGGAATTTTTTAAGTGGTTAGCACATTTTACATTATTAGAAGTCTTTTTAAAAAACATTATTCCTGACACATTGAAGCAAGTAATTCACATATGTAAGCTTGTGTTAATCTCTCCAAATCAATCAGAACAGGGCTGTTTAAATTTAAAAGATTTTGTCACCTTATTTATTAATATCCTTCAGACATTAAAAAAACTTTCATACTTAAAAGGGATAAATGCTTCTGTACTTTAATCTCAGCAATGAATCAAGATGAGAAGCAGAAAACCTTAATACAGATCTCAAAAACTTACATCGTTTTCAATAGGCAAGAAATATTTTTGTAAATGATATGAGGACACATATCAATATACAAACTCAAACCAAAGGAGATCTAGCAAGCTGGTATTTGTCTCTTATCTAAAACAAAATGGATTTGCATCATATAATAACTTATCAGAGCAAAAAGAAATCTCTCATTAAAGAAATGCCCAGGACCTGTGCTGAGTTCTATCAAACATGAAAAAAAATTAATACCAAGCTTTTCCAGACTTTTAAAAATTAAAGAGGATGACATGTTTCCAATCTTACTTTAACGCTGGTACCAAAGCCAGACAGGTGGCTAGAAGAAAAGAGAATTTGGTGGCAATATCTATAATGAACATAGATGTAAAAGTCCTTGAAAAAATACTAGAAGACCAATTTCAACTGTGCATTAAAAGGACTATTTATCCCTGGGATGTGAGCATGGTTCAACATATGTTAAATCAAGAACTATGAGGCATTGTATTAACAGAATTGAAGACAAAATAACATAATCATCTCAATAGATACAGAAAAGGAACTTAACAAAATTCAACATTCTTTCATGATAAAAACTTTCAACAGTTTATGTATAGAAAGAATGTACCTCAAAAGTCCCCAGGTCATATCATACGTGATGTTGAAATGTTGAAAGATTTTCCTCTGAAAGCAGGAATAAATAAGAAAAGTGTGTTTACTCTAACCACTGCTATTCAACATAGCACTGGAAGTCTTATCCAGAGCAATTAGGCAAAAAAGAAAAAGAAAACACATGCAAATTGAGAAGAAAGAAGATTAAATTGTCTCTATTAGCAGATGATATTGTCTTATACACAGAAAATCTTAACGACGTCACCAAAAAAAGAAAAAAAAAGCGATTAGAACTAATAAATTTAGAGAAGTTGCAGGACACTACACATATAAAAATCAATGGCATTTCTATATAGTAGCAATGAACTGTCAAGATGAACCTATTTCCAATAGCTTTAAAAAGAAATACTCAGAAATAAATTTAACCAAGGAGACTAAAGACCTATATGCTGATAACTATAAAACACCAAAGTAAGAAATCTAAGACACAAGTAAATGGAGAAATTCTGTGTCAGTGGATTGATTAGAGGACTCTGTGTTGTTAAAGTGTCCATCCTACCCAAAGTGATCTACAGAGCAATACAAAATTCAATTGAAATTTTTCACAGAAATAGAAAATAAACTTATAATTATTATAGAACCACAAAAGATCCTGAATAACCAGAGCAATCTTTAACAAAATGAACAAAGTTGGAGTCATCACACTACTGACTTCAAAATATATTACAAAGCCATCGTAACCAAAACAGCATGGTACTGGCATAACAACAGATATATAGACCAACAGAACAAAGTAAACCCCCAAATAAATCTAACATATTTACAGCCAACCAATTTTTGGCAAAAGTGCTAGACAGAAAACAAAATTCTTTTTAATAAAAAGTGTTGGGAAACTGGATATTCATATGCAGAAAAATGAAAGGATAAGCTCAACTAACAAACTCTATAAAAATCTATTCAAAATAGAAAAAAAAAATCCTTAAATATAAGACCCCATAAGATGAAACTACTAGAAGAAAACATGGAGGAAAACTTACACAACATTAGTCTGGGCAATGACTTTTTGGATATGACCCCAAAATGCAGGCAACAAAGGCAAAATTAGACAAATTAGATTACATCAAATTAAAAAGCTTCTGCACAGCAAGGGAAATGACAGAGTGAAGAGACCACCTGTAGAACAGGAGTAAACACCTGCAAACTATCTATCTGGTAAGTTATTACTATAAAAAATATATAAGGAACTCCTACAGTGCACTAACAAGAATGTAAATAATCAAATTTAAAAATAGAAAAGGACCTTAGTATACATTTCTCAAAAGAAGACCTAGAAATGGAAAACAGGAATATAAAATATGCTCAACACCCCTAATCATTAGGGAAACATAACTTAAAACCACAATGAAATATCACTTCACACCTCTTAGAATTACTATTAGCGAAAAGATAAAAGATAAGCATTAGTGAGGATGTAGAAAAAAGGAAACTGTTGAACACTGTTGGTGTGAATGTAAATTAGTACAGCTATTATGGAAAATGGCATAAAGCTTCCTCAGAAATTGAAAACTAGAACTACCACATGATGCAGGAATCACAGGTGTGTGTGTGCACGACAAGTGTGTATAGGAAGTGTAATCAGTGTGTAGAAAAGATACCTGCACTCCCACATTTATAGCAGCCTGATTCACAATAGCCAAGATCTAGAACCAACCTAAATGTCTATCAAATGAATGAATAATTCAGGCGTCCTCAAACTACTCGCGGGCCACATGCAGCCTGCCTAGGACATTTATCCAGCCCGCTGGGTTTTTTGCCGCCGCTGCCTGTCCTGCTTAGCAGCCAACTTGTCCCGGGGCCCGCAGTCTGGCCCTCCAACTGTCTGAGGGACAGTGAACTGGCCCCCTATTTAAAAAGTTTGAGGACCCCTGGAATAGATAGACTTGTGGTTTAAATACACAATGGAATGTTGGTCAGAATTAAAAGTAATTCTTTTATTTGTGACAACATGGATATCTTGGAGGACTTTATGTAAAATGAAATAATCCAGGCAAAGAAAGATAAATACTCTACGATCTCACTAGGTGTGGGACCTGTGAAGGGTTGAACTCAGAACAGAGAATAGAGGAGTGGTTTCCAGGCTTGGTGTCGGGTGGGACTGGTTGAAGAGAAATTGGTCATAAAATAGAAAATTTAGTAGGAATAAATTCCATAGATTTATTATGCGACATGGTGACTACAGTTGAGAACAGTGTACTATAAGCTTCAAAGTTGCTGGGATGGTGGATTTTGCGTGTTCTCATCATGGGGACATGAAGGTGCTGGAGGAGTGGATATATTGATTGGTTTGATTTTGTCTTTCTACAGCATATGCGTATGCCAAGGCATCATGCTGTATACCATAAATACATATGATCTTTATTTGCCAATAAGATAAGATAAAAATATAGAACAAGATACATAATTATTGCAGGACCAATGGGAAGGAATTTACTGATCACTTACAATCCTAAACTGAAGCCAGAGTTGGCCAAGAAGGACGATGAGAGAGGACGACAGGGAGAGGAAGAGGGGAGAGTCAGGAAAGATGGATTCCACTGTTCCTGTTCTCTCCAGAAGCAAATAAAAGTGGGGGGGTAGGGAAGCATTTGCGTATCAAATAGTCTGTCAGTGCGCTTTACAGTAACACCAATTCACTGGCACCCACACTTGAACTCTCTGGGGCAGCCTGCAAGAAATTCATACCTTTCAAAATAACCGTTTTCAAAAAGTTGAGACGTGGCTGTTACACAATTAAAAAATAATTGCAAGTTACAATTGTGTCTTATTATAACAGTGAATAATAAACCCAGTTGCAATAAGAATTTGAAAAAATGAGTAATTATAGGCATTGGAAATATTAGGATAAGATTTATCAATTGCATAAAGATTTTGTTGATGTTCTACAAGCCAAACCATTAACTTTGGTTTATCTTTCTTATCTGACAAACATCTATGAATGAAGAAGCAATTTCACAGTTTCTGGGCTCTAATTGAGTAATAAATAGGTAAGCTAAACACAGGTGAATTGTCTTCTAGAATTAAATATTTTCCAGCCTGCTTGTTAAATGCTGCCTCAGTATGACACTGGCAGGATATAGCCCCCTTTTATGCTATTATTACCAAGTTTTGATTAATTATTATCATCGTTTAATAGATATAAGGTGCTCTGCTGATGCTGGAATCCAAGCATGTTGCTTGAAGGAGCAACATTTGAACTAAGACTATAAAAATAAAAAGACTTGTAATGGGAGAAAGTGAGGGGAAGTGTTGACAATACAGGGGTGACGTGCACAACGTACCTCAAAGGGAAGGCATTTGGTGTTTGCAGGAAACTAATAAAGTGTGATTTTCAATGGAGCAAACACAATGTGCATCTGGGTTATATTAAAGTAAATTCCAATTATAAGATATGTGTGGTTCAGATTTACCAAAAACAGTATGAGGATTTTAGAAGACTGTATTTAGTGGTTTGGAAAAATGATCACATAAACTAAAGTATTAGACCGCATTAGAATGTAGATTTTTTTTTTTTATGAAGGAAGAAAATGTCAATTAAATTCTGAGTATTAGGGTAAATTGAGAACTTTGGAAGCATATTAAAGCTAAGCAGAAAGGAGACATTGTTAGCAGTGCAAACTATCATTTTAGAAGTCCTGGAAGGAAGTACGAGTTCATAAAAAGAAGGCCAAGTGGGTTTGTTATGGTTCTCAACAGGAACTGGCATGTGGAAATAGAGACTGATTTAGTTTTGCAATTTCAGGATATTAGGGGATACATACGTTTTGTTTACATGCTTTGTTTTTTTTTTTTTTACAAATTGAGTCCAGGTTATAAGAATGTCCTCACCCAGTGTGCACTGTACCCAGTAGGTGTGAATTCACCACCCCCAGCTTGATTTTCATTGAGATTTACTTCTGTATGTGCAGTTATGTGTTGATCTATCTAATCCAATCTGGCGTTGAATAAATGTATTTGGTTCTCTGTTCCTGTGATGTTTCACTTAGAAGAATGGTCTCCAGATCCATCCAGGGTGTCAGCGATTCCCTTTATGGCTGAGTAGCAATCCATAGTGTTCGTATGCCACATTTTATTAATCCACTCACATACCAATGGACACTTGGGTTGTTTCCATTCTTGAAACATTAATCCATTTCATTTTTGAGATGATGATGAACTGTGTTACCGTAAACATGTGAGTGCATGAGTCCTTTTTATAAAATGACCTTTTCTCCTTTGGGATTTCTGGGTGAAATGGTAGGTCTGTTTTAAGTTCTTTGAGGTATCTCCGTACAAATTTCCATAGAGGTTGTATGAGTTTGCAGCCCCACCAACAGTGATAAGAGTTCCTGTCTTTCTGCATCCATCTGTTGTTTTGTGACTAACAACATGAATCAAATAAAGTTATACTAATGATTAAGAAATGCATGGAAAAATGCTCAGTGTCTCTAAGTCTTAGGAAATGCAAATAAAAACCATACAATATATCACCTAACTCCAGTGAGAAAGGCTTGTAGTAATAATAGTAAGTCCCCAAACAATAGATGCTGGGGTGGATGTGGAGAAAAAGGAACTCTTGATTTTTTTTCTTTTTAGCTTTAAAGTTATCAAATTAAATCTTCTGAAAAGAGGATACAGGAAAGCTTATTTGATGAACTAGTCATATTTGAAAATCTATTTTGTAGTGTAACACGTTTCTCATTACAAAAAGCTTTTCTCAGCTTTACCGAGGCATGATTGACAAATAAATATTGTGTATGTTTAAGGTGTTCGATGTATTATTTTATAATATACCTGTGTAATGATTCCTACAATCAGGCTGACTATGACATCTGTCACCTCACATGGCACCATTCTCTGTGTGTATATGTAACATGAGAACACTTAGATCTTAATTTCTGAGAAAATTTCAACTATACAATATGTTGTCATTAACTATCTTACCAGGCTGTTTTCGCTCTCTAGAACTTCTTCATCTTATAACCGAAAGTTTGTATCATTTGACCATTCTTCATTTTTCCACCCCTTGGTCCCCATCATTTTTGACAACATGGATAAACTTGGAGGGCTTTCTGCTCAGTGAAGTAAGCAGACACAGAATGACAAATATTGCAGGATGCCATTTATATGAGAAATCTAAAAATAGTCAAACTTAGAGAAAGACGTTTTCAGATTTGAAGTTGAATGACAGTGTGTTTCTTTACTTGCAGAGGAATTTAAAGGTCATGCTCATTTCTGAATGTGCCTGATCATTTAGCCAGCTTTATTAAATTGCCTTCTCTCTTCTTATTTCTCTATTCTGTTTCTAAATCTTTTGCCCTACTACTAGTGATTTTTCTCACCTCATTCTACCTTTCATTTTCTTACAGACTGAATTCTTCTCAGGACAGCCCGATGGTGCTGTTCGCCATAATTCCTTACGCATATATTTTTTTCATTACTAAAAACGAAAGACATTTTGCAATTTTCTGAATAGTTATCTAATATTGGAGTGGGAAAGAACACTAAAGTTCTGTATTAGTGATTCATCCGGAAGCACTTACTGAACTGTAGCCCACGCTCAACATCCTTACAGACTCCAGGAAATCGGTAACAAAACAAAGCAGGCACCAGTCCACAGCAGGACAGCATGTACAAAGGTCCTGTGGCAGAAAGGAATATTACATAGCATGGTAGATTTTACAGGTGATATAAAAACTTGCAGTGTTTAGTCCAAGAGTAATGCTAATGATTAAGGAATTTTAATTTATTGATGTAAGTGCTGAAGAGGAACAGGTGGATTTGTGAAGATCATATCTGAAGTTGTGCTGATAGCACAGGTGAGCCGCCAATTAGGTAGCTTGAATTAGGCTCACAGAGTTATCACTGGGGAAATAATTTGATTCAAGAGTGATTTATTGGTAATAAATCAGAGGTTTTTGTGGTGGATTGAATATGGGCCATGTGAAGGTTGTGTCAAGTTACTTTGTACCTTGTGTATTACTACATGTGCAATATTTTAAAACAAGGGTTATTCACTCATCCTAAATAACATCATTTAAAATCTCCAAGTAAGCTTTTCTCCCCTGGTAGTCTTTAAATAATTTTTTAAAACAGATCAAACACAATCTATTATTTTCCCAAAAATATGAATTGAAGTGTCTCATTTTAAGAATTATTATGCAAGACTCCTCCAAAATAGAGCCTCTGTATCCATTAGGAAATACTCATAAACAGATCTACATATATGCAGAAACGGAAGCATTAACAAATTTGATGCCAAACAGAGATTTAGCACTGTTGTAATTCTAATAATAATTAATTACTTTTCTTTCTTACCTTTTGGTATTTTAGAATATCGGGTGACATCTTGATTTCAAGATGCTTAACAGTAGTAACAGCACGTTTGTTAATGTAACTTGAATCTTTTCACATTTGCTATGTTAATGCAGCTGTATAATATCTATGATCTAGATTTTTGAAAAACAAATGAGTATACTTCTTAAGCTACTCCTAAACTGGATTGTCTCCTCATTAAGTGTCTAACACCAATAAATGCACTAATGTCATATGTCAAATTAACTGCTTCTGCATATGGACCTTAGCTTACAATTTATCAAGTCTGTAATGGCTTATGATTCTACCAGCAGCCTTTAACAAACATAAGTTTAAAAACCTAAGTTCAGAGCTATCTTAGGGAATTTACTTACTGAATTACTAATATCTGGTCTAGAATCTAAAGCTCAGCTCATGGGGTGGTCAACTTTGATAACAAAGTTAAAAGAGAAATTCTTTAAGAATATATAAATATACATCAAAAGTAATTTTCTATAAGTGTTTCTGAATATTGCTACAACAAAAAAGCAGGATTCATATTAAGGAGAAGGGGAATATTTTCTGCATCCATAAATGTTTTATAAAACCACCATACCATGAGAAACATTAATTCAGATATAGTCTTATGACCAGTTTCTAAGGGAAAATGTCCAGCATTTCAATTTATCCATTGAATAAGAAAACCCTGTGGATAGAGACCAATGTATCATTTACCTCTATTTTTTTCTCTTCCAGTTCTAATTCTTTCCTTATTTTCTAATGATACTGGTGTGGAACAGCAAAAATCTGCTAAATTTCAAGGCTGATATCTTGGACCAAGCTATATCTTTGA
Source organism: Galagoides demidoff (assembly GCA_963574575.1). Lineage (NCBI taxonomy): Eukaryota > Metazoa > Chordata > Mammalia > Primates > Galagidae > Galagoides > Galagoides demidoff. The sequence continues at coordinate 35,153 of CAUYQV010042761.1, read as the reverse complement.
AAACTATTCATAGCATGAATTCTATGAGATAGGGTCATGAGTGGTACATTTAAGACTGGTGAGAAGTATTCAGGATATAGTTACTGGCTTGGCCAGCCCTCCTAGTGAGTTATCTAATACATTTTTTAAGTGATTAGCAAGATTTAAGAGTGCAGTTGGGAGTATTTATTATAAGCATTGAACCTAAAACATAGCATCTTAGATATTTTTTAACCTACTTGTAATTAAAAAATCACACTAAAATCTGGTGTTCACTAGAATAATGCAATTTAAACTCTAAGAACTCCTGATTACTTTATAGCTGTAATTATGAGAGTTTGTTATTAAACATATTTTATATAATTGCTTCTTCTTAGAACCAGAATCATCAGAAAATATAAAATACTATTTTACAGTTTTCCCAGTGACATTTTTTTCTGCCCTTTGTCCTAGGAGTACATTACTCATTAGAGTTGGCTTAGTAATGTGTTAATTCAATATAAATTTCCTCTGTGTATTATATTTCTCTCATGTTCAAAATAGGAAAAATATCCTTTTTAGACAACCAAGTTTCTTTTTAGTTTTTCCTCTCATCCCATCTCATGTCAAAATTATTAAGAGGCTGCATGATATTATATTTCCAGTGTTATCCCCTTGACTCAGATCAGCTTTTGATTATTGTGTGATTAGGTGACTCACGTTGCTATATTTATCCTGCTTGTTCTGCTAATTTCTCTAGACACATTTCCTCAAATGAAAAAAATTGATGTGCATTTTAATATCTTTGCAGAATTTAAACATATTTTCCCTTGAAAAAATGTTTAGTAAAAGATTTGTCTTGTTCCACACTTGAATATGTTAAACATAATTTAACATGCAGTTTAAAGAAAAAATGACAAATACATGGTATTTTTACCAGGATTATGAAATGACTGTATAACACATACAGGAAACACTAATGTATATAATATTGTCAAAAGCAAAGAGTGGTAAGTAGGCAAATGCCAAGATTCGTGAGATTTCCGTCATCATCACTGTGAATGGACCGTATACAATATGCTCCTTTTACCTGCGAAGTTTCATTCATACTATTGAGAAGTATATTCTTAATCCAAGTAAATTTTGATATGAAATAGACAATAATTAATTGAATCATGGGTCATAAATTAAAGAATTATTTCTGTCATAAATTTGTTTAAAATAGTTGCTGCTTTGGTACCCAGTTTTAGGCCTGCCGTAAATTGCTTGAAGCTCTTTCACACCCAGTCATCTTGGTCACCTTTGGCCTAGTTAAGACTTTTCCTGTTTGTGTGGTTATTTATGATACGGTCCTGCTCATTCCTCATCCAGCTGAGCCCAAACCCAGCACATCCCATAGCTCCTAACCATGATCAAACTTAACACTTACACCAGTCATGTATAATATGAGCCTTCCTGGGGTATGTTCTCTTTAAACCAGCTGATCTACAACCCCTAGTGGGTTGGCTAGAGGATAGCAGAGTCTCCCCATTTTGTCCCTGGGAAGAGTGCTGTGGTGTCATAGCTCACAGCAACTTCAAACTCTTGGGCTCCAGCCATCCTCTTACTTCAGACTCCCAAGCAGCTGGGACTACAAGCACCTGCCACAACACCCAGCTTTTTGTTGTTGTTGTAGTTGTTGTTGTTCAGCTGGCCCAGCCCAGCCCAGTTTGAACCCACCAGCCTGGTGCATGTGGCTAGTGCTGTAACCACTGCGCTACAGCCGCCAAGCCAAATTTTCAAACTCTATATTTTCAACTACATAACAAAAAGTATTTCTTCATACTTAGAGGCTATCTGCTTACAGATGCTGGTCACCACCAGGTATCAACATTTACAATAAGAACCAGGCATCCAGCCGTGCTTATGAACAACTGCACCCTGGTGACTGTGGCCCTCTGGATGAACATACACGCCTGTCCTGACAGAGAGCTGATGGCAGAGCCCACTACCCACAATGCCCCTTTCACCAATGATGCAGTCAGAGTGGTCAGCAGCCCTGTTTCCAAAAAACTGGGCTCTGCAAACGAGAGGGGAAATATTAAATTAGGCAGTTAGTTAGATATGAGCAGGGCAGACGGCAGATACAACGGGGCAATTTTGGCAATTTTGGCGTGTCTTAGGTCAGGAAGGCCCGAATTGCCACACTAAGTAGTCATACTAAGTTAACATGGGAATGGGGCTAAACAAAACCTTACAAGTGAATTCCCTTGAGATAAAAACCAATCCATGTCCCAAAGACTTTCTAACATGGACAGACAAATATGGTCATACGTCAGACTGACTGCTCATCTTGTATTCCTTTTCCAATACCCTTCCTGAACCTGAAGAATGAAGAATGGCCCATTTAAATAAATAAAAAAGGGGGAAATGTGGGACTAGGTAGGCTGAGACCCCATGGGTCACTCAAAGCCTGCAGGTGGGCCATCCCTGTACTCCTAACTGAGAAGAAAGGAGTCTGAAGGTGACCAGTTGGGGGACTGTCTCTGTGAGTCCCTGTGTGGGGACATCAGCAGTGCCGAGACCAGCAACTAGTAGCTGAGATGTCTCTGAGGAGATGAGACTGGCTCTACCGGCTCTCTCCTGCTTGCACTGTTATCTGGCCTCTTCACATGTGCCATCACCCAATGTCCTTGCCTTCACTCAACCTGCCTGGGGGCTGTAATCTGCCCCTCTCATTCTTAACCTTGAGCTCTGACTATTGACAGCTATGCGTACTTATATGTGTACCCATATGGGTACATGCTTATATGTGTACCCAGTAAAAAGACTCCGGGAAACAGGACAGGGGCTACATTGTTCTCAGGCTACCGCCCCCCACCCCCAGACTCACATGGAACAGTGTCTGCCCTTACAGGCTTCTGGTCTTAGGCACTAATTTTAGTGTAAGGTTCATTCTTTCCTCAGCCGTCTCCCTTGCTGGCACTGTCTCAGGTTGGGGGTCTACTAGATGCCCAACAAAGGATAATGCCCGTAGATATTAAAGGCCAAGTGCCGCAGGCTCTATTTCTCTCTCCCCTCTCTCCTCCCCCATCTCAGCAGAGCTCCCTGCTATCCAGACTTACCATCACACGCCCAGCCTCGCTGAGATCTGTCACTCATACGTTTCTTCTGTTTCATTACTCCCTGAGTCTCACCTGGCCAGCCCACTCTACCTAACTCTTCCCTGTCAGGACTCTCCTAGAAAGAAGCAATTTTGGCTATGGCCACTGGAGACAAGAGAGAGAGACCTCCATAGCAAATTTAGAAGAAAAATGTAATAAAGTAAACTGCAACAATTTACAAATTCTAACTAAATAATAATACAATTATTTCCTACAGATTGTTGAGTTTTATAAAAACTGCAGTGAACTGTCTTTGGGCCAGTGCTTTAGAAATAGACTTTTAATGAAGATTGGCTTCTAGGAAATTTATTGGGTGGTGCTGTCAGCTTCAGGACTTACGATGGAGCAAATGGAAGAAGCAGAATCAGACTCACGAGATGCAATGGACTGTTGGCAGCTAGGACGTCCCTCAGAGCTGTGACATTAAACAAGCAGTCCAGGGTTCTATCCCTATTCATGCATCAGGAACTGGGGAGGAGGTTCACCCTGGGGTGAAGCAGCTCCCTTGGTTTGATAGATTTTACTATGGTTTGAATGTGTTTCCCAAAGTTCATATGCTGGAAACTTAGTCCCCAGGGCAACAGTGTTGAGAGGTGAGACATTTAAAAGGAGATTAGTCTGTGATCGACCTGCCCTCATGAATGGATTAATGCTGTACTAGAGGGAGTGGGTCCTGAATAAAAAGACGAGTCTGACCTCCACCCCCTCCTACGTGTGCACACACTCTCTTGCCTGTCTATCTCTGTGTGGAATGACGTATATGAAGGTACCTTGATACTGAAACTCTCACCCTCCAGAACAGCGAGAAATCAATTTATTTTCTTCATAAATTACACAATCTGTGGTACCTGTAATGGCAACGCAGAATGGACTCAGACAGGGTCACACATGAGGGATTTATCTCTGAATGGGCAGCAGGTGACACTCTCAGCGACAGAGGGAAGGGAAGCTTTATCTAAAATGGGGGAGGGGATATAGACAGTGCACCCGGGAATTTACTAACCCCCATAACCCAACATGTCCTGGTGATGTCCAAGGCTATGACCTAACTCTTCTAATTATAAAAAGCTAATGACCTTAACTCAAACCAACAATGTTTAAGTGTGATGCTGAAGGAATGATGTTTTGGAGAAGCCATTTAAATTTTCCTAGGAGGTGAATATTGAAGTAAATTGTATAATCCACAAAATACAAGATTCATGTTTAAATACAGTGGAACTTCTCCAAAAATCAAGAAATGTTTTTAAAGACATGAAATATACCCAAGTGTTAACAACACTAAAAATTCCTTGATTTAGATTTGTTTCTGAGTGAAGGTGTTTTACACTTTTCTCTGTATTTCAATTTTTTTAATGAATGGACGGGTTTTACTTTGATAAACAGGCAATTGTTAAATTTCGGAAATAGCTTAGAATGTAAGAAAGCTCAAAAGAGAGAGACAGGAATTATGTCATTATTCGGTGGTGAACCTGAGTGCAGTTAGGGACAGGCTTGGTCTAAACCAGGGGTTCTTAACCTGTGGGTCACCACCCCTTTGTAACAATGAAAATACATAGCGGCATTAGGAAGGCTGAGAACCACTGGTCGATGTTTTTGGATGATTTTTCAAGTCTTGCATTTCTTTTCAGAGATTTATCTGTCCAGGGCATTCTGCTTTTATTTCTAAAGTAGCTGTTTTGACCCACCGGTTCCGTATTATTTCTCCTGAATCAAGACCAAAACATCCTGAAGGGCTGTATACCAGGATATACGTTATTTCTCTTGATGGCATTTAGTTTTCAACCCTCTAGTTGTTTTCCTGCAGTTTTCTGGGATTTATTCAGATCCCTTTTGGTGGTTTTATTAACTCCTCTATTTCATCTTACATATCCAATTTACTTAGACAATCACTATATCATGTAAAAGTCCGCCTGTCTCCCCCTCTTGAGTTTTTCTTGCTCAAGTACACAGTAAACGGTAGCGCTATCCTAAAAAAAAGCAAAAGGAGGCATTTAAAGCTCTGGGATATGAGATGCGCAGTGTTGGGAGGGTGAAAGAAAGAAGAACACATCCAGGGAAGGAAAGGAAGAGACGAAAGCAAAACAGAATGGTGCGGGGAGATAGACAAATGATTTCCAGCTGGCACTTCTGTCCTCATTCTACTGGTACCAGAAATAGCCTCTCGTGACAGTCTCTTGTCTGGCTGCAGGGCTAACACCATTTCCTAGAGGTGTGGAGGAGGCCCGTGCTGCTTTGATTCTAGCACCAGGACATCTGTGCTCTGAACCAACATCTCAATATGGAAAGCCGTCTGTTCCAGGGATCTCACATCGAAATCTCTACTTTTGCATTAGCTGCATTTTCGTGGGGTAGATTCTCCAGGCTGCAGCCTAAATAGTACTATGAGATAGAGCATATGAAAATGCTGGCCTATAATCGTGCTGCATCTAGCCTCAAAGTCAATATTAATATTTATCAGGCCTTCCTTTTCCTCTCATCTTTATTTTATTTATTTATTTTTTTGAGACAGAGTCCCACTAGGTTGCTCTTGGTACAGTGCCGTGGTGTCACAGCAACCTCAAATGCTTTGGCTTAAGCGATTCTCTTGCCTCAGCCTCCCAAGTAGCTGGGGCTACAGGCACCTGCCACAAGGCCCGTCTATTTTTTGTTTCAGTCGTCCTTGTTGTTTAGCTGGCCTGGGCTGGGTTCAAACCCGCCACCCTCAGTGTATGTGGCTGACACGGTAACCACTGTGCTACGAGCACTGAGCCTCCTTTAATCTTTAGAACACAGTATTTCTTGGAAGCTCAGCAGCCTCTATTATCTAATATAAGCTTCTGCTTCTCAATTTCTTGATTCTACCAGAATCATAAAATAAATGCCACATCTCTATGGGCATACAGTATTTATTACTTTATGGTCATGACGGGACAACAAATGATACAAATTCCTCTGTAATAAGAGAGATAAATAGGATTTGTGCATTATATACTAAAAAAAAAAAAAAAATAGATAAATAAAAAAACAGAAGACAGATTTGCCGGGAAAAAGTTAATCTATCCTTGACGTCGTCAGTCTTATAACATCACAAAAGGACAAATATCAAAACAATCCCTGCATTTTCTTGAAACCCTTTCTTAGTGGTGTACAAAATGGCTTGCTGTGGAGAGATCGTGCAGAAAGAATGATGCTAATATCCTCTGTGTATAAAGTTAGGTCTTAGTTGAGTTTCAACTAAAATTTGGAAGTGAACCATTCAATCTCAAAGACTATAAATCTACAAATCTGACTGGTGTAAAACAATAGCTGATATCTGTAATTATGCTGACAGACGTGTCGTGTCTGTGGCGTTTGAACAGCCTTGATTGTGCTCCTCTGTACACAGCGTCTGGATGGATGGCTCTGTCAGGTAGGCTGGTCTGCCTTAGGACATGATGGTGGTGTTACTAGTCATTACTCAAGAAATGGAAGGGAAAAAGAGATTAAAAAGTTAAGGAGTTTAATATTTTTTTTATAGATGGATGAGAATACATCAACATCAACCCCCCCTAATTATTTTGGCCACTTTTGTTATGCCAGTATCACTGAATTGCAAGGGCCTGGACTGGAAATTTCTCTCCTGTATGAATAGCTTGAATCTAACCGTAAGATTAATCTGTGCAATTTGTGCGGTAATGGAAGTGTCAGCTTGGCAGCTCTTTTGGTTCAAGTTCAATTTAGTTGTTTTCTCTCCTTTTCCCCCTTCCCTCCCGTACTCTATTGTTCTAGACTAAGAGCTGCTCATCTGAGATACACTTGAGAAATGAGAATGGGCAAAGAATGGTGTGACTTTTTTCTTTTTTTTTTTTTTTTTAGTTTGAAGCCATGAAAATGCAAATGTTACCCTCTACAATCGTGTGCACTAAACAGGGAGTGGTATTGAGCCATTAGTGGGGGAGGATCAGAGCAAAATTGGAAAGGGACAAGGTGTCTCATGGCTCACAAAACTACAGAGGAGTGGTACTTTAAAATGAGAGCATAGAAAGACCACCACCTGTGTTAAGGGATTTAAGGTCTTTAAAATGATCAAGGTTTAAGTGATCCTTAAAGATCACTATTTTAGTGCTAACAAAAATCCTAGTTAGTGCTTATTAAATGTGAGGTGTCAGTATTTGTTGGGGTAACCAACCTCAACATGCTGTGAGTCTACTTCCTTGTGGCCTGGTGGTGCATAGAGACTTATGAAAATTATTATTAAAACTTGTTAAGGAGAGTTATAGAGAAATAATAGTGACAAAGAGATAGTTTTAAGAGCAGCGGGGCTCAGGAGGTGGCACACACTTCTTCATGAGGCTTCCAATATGCCGCCCCGAGTCTCAGGCCAGCTCTGTGTTTATTTCACACATCAGTGTTACAGTCAGAAATGTTGTGAAACCAAGGCAAACAATCCCGGCACTACACCAGCTCTACCATTGATTACGCTCAGTGCATGGATTTGCTTACTACTTTTTACTGTTTCAAAGTATGGTGGTCTTAATGTAAACAAAGTCTTGATAAGGAAGCCAATTAGAGGCTGGCCCAAGGACCAAATCCTAGATGACCCACAGTCACACATGACAGGTGTGATGTTTTAATACCCTGACAGCCTTGTGACTGGACAGACTCCTCTGGCCCAATTAAAGTGACACAAGAAAAGAGATATTTCTTCTTCTTATCTGGTCTGGAGCAAATCTTCCCATGTCGGACTAAGTCTAAAGATTCCACAGTCTTAACTCCCCAAAAGCACTCTCCCAGAGCACACAGCCCTGCCCTGGCAGGAAGCAGCTTCAAGGCCTCCAATCAGCTGCTCTGCAGCAGTTGTGATGGGACGAGGGATATTCAACCCACCAGGCTTCAGAATCTTTTTTTTTTTCTTTTTTTTTTTTTTTATTGAATGGTAACTATGTACATTAATACACTTCTGGGGTACAGTGTGGGGTTTTCACATGCAATCCGAAATACTTCCATCAAACTGATCAACACAGCCTTCATGCCATTTTCTCAGTTACAGTTTTAAAACATTCTGATTCTACTCCTAGAGAGTTTCACTTGTACCCCTGTAAGATAGACCTCAAAAATGGTCCCTCCAATCCCCCTCCCTCCACCCAGCTTTTATTGTTTAATTGCATATTAAACCCTGAGAGACTGACCATGAACGTGGACTGTTTACAAAATTTATCCAAACCCGGCTCTTTATGTAGCATGTTAATTTTATATGTTTATTTTTTAGGTATTCAAAAAGTAGTTATACTATCTATAGCTTCAATGTATAGCAAGCTATACATTGAATTTACTTTTTTTTCTTTGTTTGAGACAGAGTCACACACTATGTTGCCCCTGGTAGAGTGCTATGGCGTCACAGCTCACAGCAACCTCCAACTCTTGGGGTTAAGTGATTCTCTTGCCTCAGACTCCCACGTAGCTGGGACTACAGGCACCTGCCACAACACTTGGTTATTTTTTGTTGCAGTTGACATTGTTGTTTAGCTGGCCTGGGCTGGGTTTGAACCCACCACCTCCGTGTATGCGGCTGGCTTTAATTTTATTTTTCACTTAGCTTTAAAAGTCATCTATTTTAGAGATATAAATTAAAAGCAGCATCTTATAAATGTACTGGTCAACTTGCCTAAGAAAATAGGTCATGTAATGTTATTCATGTTAAATTTTAAATTCATATGCTTCTGTTAAATTTGTGCTGAATCTAAGATTTGGAGGACAAACGGATGTAGTTATAAGATTTTCAATGTTGCTCCAGGCTTAATGTTGATTTCTTAATTGAGAATGTACGCCACAGCAAAATTGTTCCAAGAACATGGCTTCAGTGAAGAAAAAGAGTTTTTTCTTTTTGTCTCAAGAGCTAATTCTATTATTATTTGATATTAGAGGAAATGTGGATTTCTAAGGTTGAAAGTCAGCCACCGTGTTCGTGTTTGCCAAATTATGAATGACCCCTCCACAGGCTACAATATTTAATTCTCCTTGTTCTATTTTGTTTATTTTAGAATCAATTTACTATTTTCAAAATGTCCCCTGAACTTATCTTAGTTTGTTGAATCTAATAAGCACGGACCAAGAAAATGCTCCTCTCTTGGACCTGATATAAAACAACTACACTGTTATAAAATACAAGAATCTTGCACCTTCAAATCACACTGCAAAAGTTTTCATGCTTCATTACCACCTGTGCTATCACTTCAGCTTTAACGGTATGACAACATAATATTTGAAATTGCAATTATCACAGAAGGATTTAACAGTTTCAAATATCAATGTAGTTTGCTTGTTACTCCGGGGATTGAAACTGAATCAATCAAAAAAACAATTCTATCTTCCAAGTTCCATATGCATTCTTTCCCTTCTTAATTCTCAGAGAGTTTTGAATTTGTATAATACACATATCTAAAACTTGGGATATCAATCTCTGACCTTTTGCAAAGAGCATTGGCTTCCAAAATCGATTGATCATAGACGAGAATCTCTAAGAGTCCAATTAACTTTCTGGAAAAGAAGTTCCCTCTTACTTTTAATTTAATGCACAAAGCTTCTATGAAGCATCTTGAGACACTAATGCCTGAGTAAAGTGAGTATTCACCGTTAAGAAAACTAAAACACAGGAAAGTCAGGACAGTTTTCTGAGATGGCTCAGTTTGTCATTCCACAAGACAGCTACCACGTTGTCTCTTGACTTTTAGTTCAAAATTCCTTCCTCTTTACTGCAACTCATAAGGTAGATACAGAGAATACAGAATTCTTACATTAGGATTTTTTTCAACATTTTATTTAAAAATATTTATAGGACCATACAAAGTTCCAAAGATATTACCAGGAAATTCCATTTACACTATAACTAGTTGCCTCCCCTGGTTTTGTCTTACAAAACTATAGCACAATAAATTGACAATGATACAGTGTATCTACACAGGTATCACATGTAGCCACACTGCAATCAAGGTACAGAAATATTCTGCTACTACAAAAATGAGTTCAACTTTATAGTGAACCGTCCCCCCACTCACCAGCCCTCTGCATGACGACTTCAGGCTTTCTGCTGGAGATAGCAGCCTTTACTCCCTCTAGTGCTCTCCATCTATTTAGTCTTTCAGGGCCTTCTCATTTAGTTATTTTTCTTTTCTTTCTCTTTCTTTATTTAATTTATGTATTTGTGATTCTGATGACGGGAATGCTAGATCTCTTGCTCTACAGGTAGGTCTCCGGGACTGTGTTAATTTTTTTGTTCAGTCTATTTTTTCTTCCATCTGGGCCATTATGTAGATTGCTCTGTCTTCCCTTCAGTGGTTCTGTCCTCTGCCCTTTATATTCTCATGTGGAATTTGTCCTTCAAGGTTCTTTAAAATTTTGGCTATCATATATTTTTTTGTTCTAAAGTCCCATTTGGTTCTTCTTTATATCTTTTATTTCTTTGCTGAGAATTTCTTTTTTTTGCCCATTGGTTTTAAGAATGTTCCTAATTGTTTTGTCAATGAATTTTTGTGATGGCTGCTTTAAAGTTCTTGTCAGGTAGTTCCAACTCCTGTGCTTTCTCAGCGCCAGCCCTTGTCAGTTATCCTATGCTCTGTAATTTGCAGTTCTTCTCCTCTCCTGTGTGTTCATATTTTGGGGTTTCTGGCTTCTGTCTGAGAGAAGACACAGGGGTGAAAGGCAAAGGAGTATGTCACTGCCATGCTGTTCCTTCCCCCACTCCCCATGTCCCTAGCCGGCCTGGCTTCTCCTCACCACTTTTCAGACTCTTCCTGTGAATCTTTGATTTGCAGGGTCCAGGGTCTGGGGAGTAAGAATAAGGAACATTGTATCTGTTCCATGTTGGAGCACAATGGGGAGCCCTGGCTGGTGCTTGGATACCATACACAGATGACAGAGGGTATCACTGAAAGGAAAGACCAAGGCACAAAAAGGCATTGGTGATGGCACCTTAGGCGGAATTTTGCGCACTTTACAAATGTTTCTCATGTTAAACTGGTTGGTATCCCTTCTAAAATGATGACAAGCCTTAGTTGACAGTGATAAAACCTGCCGCATTATAGATTACAATCAGTGATGAGGCGAGACGGCACCACTCTGTCAGCTTGGAACAAGATTCTGCACTCGGGTGAATGAAGACCACATTTGTGAGTGACGCAGCCACCAGTAGAGTTTTGTGGAACATTGATAGCCCTGCCGAGTTACCGTTAGCGCCCACTGGTGCAGGCACGGCACCTGTTCTAATTCCATGTCCGATATTCCTCAGCAGAGGCTCACTTTACTCAATATGAACATGATTCAGGTGTTTGCCAAAGCTGTATCTTTTCTAAAAAGTTAGTCTTTTCTGAGGAGATACAAAAGCAATAACAATAAGGGAAGGTAATTTTTCCTCTTAATTACTGATGGCATGCATTTTAAATGATCATAAAGTCAATTGTGTGTTAAAGAAAATATGTGACATTTATATATATATTTATACGTCATGGCAGTTTTGGTTATCGATTCCTGCACAGCAAACCAGGTCTGATTGGCTTAAGAACAATCGTGTATTTATTATAAGTTTGTAACCTATAAATTCTGTCAAGGTCCGTCTGGGTGGTTCTTGTACTCCACAGGTGTAATCTAGATTTGCAAGTTGCGAAGCATCATGCTGGTAGCTGGGCTGGAAGGCCCAGGACTTTATTTACATATATGGCACCTAGTTCTTCACGCCCCTCTCTACTTTGTTAATTCTGTCTTCCTTAAGATTTAAGACAAAATTCTATGAGAGAGCATTCCAAGGGCATCTAAAAGTCCTCTTAAATGAAGCCAGATCCTAGCGATTCTGCTACAATTTCTTAGTCAAAACACATCACTTGGGGCCAGCCCAGGTTCAAGGTAAGGGCCCTTGAAGAGGTCCTTCACCAGCTGATGAGAGGGGAGATACAGTTTCATGGCAAATGGCGTGTGAAACAAAGATAGTGTTTTGGGACCATCCTTTAAAATAACATACCATGTAGACTCAATGTAATTGTTTATTTCATAGTTGAAATCTAGAGAGGCTGTGACTTGAATAATAAAATTGTTTATTCCTCCATTATTGTAGAAATGAGCCTTTGTCAGCTTATTGAGACAATCTGGGCTAAGACAGAGATTTTAAAAGTCAGTCCAATTCCCTGTTTCTTACATTGACCCAATCAAACCATCACACCCGTGTGGGTGTTCCATGCATTTCCCAGACTTGGCCCTGGCCTTTCCAACACACCACAGGCCTACAATTCAGACACAGACAGTAGGTCCAGATCTCTGGGCATGTGACTTATGTCGACACAAAGGTCCTGCACTCCGACGTGACCCACATCAGGGCCAATGTTTACCCTCACTATCCTGGAACTTTAAAAAAATTTTGAAAAAGGGGCCCTACATTTTAATTTTTCACTGTTCTCATAAATTATGAGCCAAGCCTGTTTTCATGTCTAGGATAAGTGTTCTGTTTTTCACAATGCTTTACTTGACAAATTTTCAAACTTTTGTAAGACTTGTCTTTAATACTGTCTCACCCTTGAAAATTATTCTAATTCCCCAATCCCAGCAGTAAATAGAACGAGTGACTCTTTTTTAAAAATATAATTTAGTTCTGTACCACTTATCACAAACTTGTATTATAGTAATTGTTTCATTATGATTATTTGCATATACATTTTCCTCTTCCATTGGCTGGGCTTAAAAGTGTATCTTATTCATTGTTACCCACTTAGAAATTTTCCACTTGGTAGTCAAAAGGCGTATATGATAGTCAATAATCACTTGATTAAATCAAAGAACAAGTGAGCAGATGAATGTAATGTAGTTATATGTCTTGTCTTTAAAATATTAAAAGCAGATGCTGTAGATTTCAGCTACATGAATTTGTTGGCTCGCAGTGTTTGCCTCCTACCTTAACTAAAACCACGCAGTTATAATGTTTGTCCAGTTCGATTTGATCCTGATTGGAAATAGGAAACTTACTCTTTTATCAGATATTCAGTAACCTTGTGCTGTCATTACTTGAACTGAGATTCTTTCTTCAAACTTAGCTTCCAAAGACAGTGAGAGCCATCACATAGCTTAACATTTCCTGATTTTCACTTCTGTGTGTTTCTTTTCATTTTTGCAAACTTATATACAATTATAATCCAGAAGAAACAGTCATGAAATAACATGAAATATGATTTTTTCAAGACATTGAGCATGAGTCAAAAAAGGACAGAGATCTTAACTTTGGGAGGCGTTGTGTAGTCTGTGACCTTGACCATAGAGATCACATGTCTAAACCCACCAAGTTGCACACATTAAATATGTGAAGATTCTGTGTGTCGTTTATACCGTAATAAAGCTGTAATTAAATAGCTTAGCATGGTCCTTCACAGACAGGAAGCAAATGATGGGAAACTTAAGCCTGCCCCAGCTACAGTCCCTGTGTGGAGAGAGTGATTGCAGCGTGTTCTGAGAGCCCAGCAGGCGTCCCACTGTCTCCCCAGGCTGAGTCTGAAGAGGCCAGGATGGCTGGAGCCTCAGGGAAGAGTGGAGGGAGCAAAGAGCTGCACAGACCGGTAGCTCCAGAGATCTAGAAGCATCCTCTGCAGTCTCCGGTGGAGTACTGATTTGAGCATATGTTTGAGGAAGCTACCTCAGACTGGGTACAGAACAACTGTAAGTGATTAAAGACAGCAGTTCTCCAGGCTCAGCTAGAACTGGAACTACTTCCTGTTTCATCAGCCAGAGAAGACAGGCTCACGATTCGTGGGCGTGGGCTAGAGGCTCACCAACGTCTGCCTCAGGAGTGGAGCAAATCTAACCCAGACTGAACGCTGCTTTGGTGGTGCCCAAGGCCGCTTTCAAGCAAGTCCCCCAAAGTGGAATATGTTTCCAAGTAACTTACTTGGAATCGTGAGTCATAAGATAAATTCTGCAATATTTCTAGGAATACATAAATACTCTGTGCTCTGATCAAACATCGTCAGGGGTAATCATTTCTTGATTGTTTGTTTAAAACCCTAGAGGGTCTGTCTTTCATTTCTGAGTATTTCTTAGTTTGAAGCTTTTCTTATTTCCTCTAAAAAATTATGGAAAGGTGTGGGACAGAAGCCAAAGGATTTAGAAATAAAAATTTTAGGCTTGGTGGCCGTAGCACAGTGGTTACAGTACCAACATGTACAGGGAGGGTGGCGGGTTAAAACCCAGCCCAGGCTTGCCAAACAGTAATGACAACTGCAACAAAAAATAGTGGGGTGTTGTGGCAGGCACCTGTAGTCCCAGCTACTTGGGAGGCTGAGCCAAGAGAATCGCTTAAGCCCAAGAGTTTGAGGTTGCTGTGAACTGTGATGCCACAGCACTCTATGGAGGGTGAAGTAGTGAGACTCTGTCTCAAAAGAAAAAAACAACAACAACAAAGGAAGAAATAAAAATTTTACTTTTATCTGAAACTTTTTATTCAGAAGTATTTTGTAAAAGGAAGACTTTTTGAAGTAGAGTAATGGCTTATGTGATATTTTAACTTTTAAAACTTTATGATGCAGTAGGAAATCTCAAAAGGTAGCATGAACCTATTGACTTAATCTTGGGATACATTTTGAATGAGACACTAATCCATTAAGAAATACAGGTATGTTCATGTGTTGCTTTTATAAAGCTGATAGTCTGAGTGAATGGTTGAACTGTCAAAATGGTGCCAAATAAAAATAAAATAAGATAGATGATAGATAGATAGAGTCAGAAAGTTTTGAAAATACAGTATAACAGATTCGGCACCTGTAGCTCAATCGGCTAAGGCGCAGGCCACATACACCCAAGGTGGCGGGTTCGAATCCCCAGCCCGGGCCCGCCAAACAACAATGATGGCTGCAACCAAAAAATGGCCGGGTGTTGTGGCGGGTGCCTGTGGTCCCAACTACTTGGGAGGTGGAGGCAAGAGACTTGCTTGAGCCCAGGAGTTGGAGGTTGCTATGAGCTGTGATGCCATGGCACTCTACCCAGGGGGATAACTTGAGGTTCCATCTCAAGAAAAAAAAAAAAGAACCCCACCCCCATCAGTGGTGTCCCACTTTACCAATGTTAAAATCTGGTCACCTTACCTTTCCCCCATACTGGGTCCTGGAGCAAGGAAGCTCCTGACTCAATTCTTTCCAGAGAGAAGGGTCCTGCACCTGCCCCAGCTCACTGTCCCTGGCCTCATCTGTCTGGCCCCCTTCTCCATGACCAGATCCCACTCCAACCTGAGGCCCTACAGAAAATTATCACTCCACAAATATGTACTCAACACTCTCGAGGGCCAAGCCCTCTGCCCTTCACCTGCTGACTTGAAGCGCACAGCCATCTCTACACAGTTATGCCACCTGCCCTCAATTCCCAGCACCCCTGCATTCCCACTGTAGTAGGACAGTAGCCCTAGCCTGCCCTGGCAGAGAAGAAGTCAGGCAGCCTAGTACAGTGGAAAGTGCAGGGCACTGTATGTGGGCAGGGCTCCACCTGGGGCTGCCATGGACCAGTAGTATAGTTTCACAGGGACTCAATGTCTCTGAGCCACCCTCTGCTGGGAAATGTAACAGTGGGAGTTCTTACCTTCCAGATAGTCATGGGCAATGAGATAACTCATGGCACATAGTGAGAATGAAAAAATGGTAGCTACCTGGCTGGCCTCTGCTGCTGTGAGGACACAGCCAACTGAGGCAGTGACACCATGCTTGTGAATTCACAGCCCTGAGTGATGACCTTTCCAGAAGTCATCCAGTGAATCAGCCCACAGGAGGTGGGGGTTATGAGATGGGGTTTCCTAACCCCTACGCCATGCTATCCTGTATGTGTTGGTGTATGTGACTGCCAGTAGCCCAGTGGATAGCCCCCACCCTGGACTGACGATGAACATGCTAGTCAGGACATCTCAAGGAGTTTTTTCCCCATGAAGACAGTGTGGCAACATGGGACAAGGCTCAAGGCCTAGAATTGGTTAGCACCTGTTCCCAGGCCAGCCCTGCCATCTACCCACTATGTGACCTTAAAGTGCTGCCCAATCACTTTTCTAATCTATGAAGGAGGGTTGCTAGTACACTTGGCCTAGCCTCTCTCCAGGGCTGCTCTGGCTCTGCTCTAATGCTAATAACTCAGCTATTCCTCTCTATGTGCAAGCTCAGCCGATGTGTTTTGTTCACATAACCCTATAACACCCATGTGGAACTCCATGTTTCCAACAGAGAGGTGAAAACATGGCACAGTTAAGAAATGTCCCCATAGGCCAGGCATGGTAGTCCATGCCTATAATCCTAGCACTCTGGGAAGCTAAAGCAGGTGGATTGCTTGAGCTCAGGAGTTCAAGACCAGCCTAAGCAAGAATGAGACCCCCATCTCTACTAAAAGTAGAAAAAAGTAGCTGAGCATTGTGGCAGGCACCTCTAGTCCCAGCTATTCAGGAGACTTAGGCAGGAGGATCACTTGAACCTAGGAGTTTGCTGTGAGCTAGGCTGAGGCCAGAACACTCTAGCCTGGGAAACTCTATCTAAAAAAAAAAAAAGAAAGAAAGAAAAAGAAATGTCCCTACAGCAAGTCTACATTGGGCAGAATTTGCACTTGGCTCTGCCACTCTGAAATCCTACCATCTGAGGGGTAGCAGGGCTATACGAAAGGGACTCATACTGCCCCCCCAACCTCAGAGCACTACTGCCAAAAGGCAGCAAGGGAGTTTGGGTCAGTCCAGAAGAGGCTCTGAGCCCTCACCCAGCCCCTGACTCCTAGCCCAGGCATTGGCCATTTGCCTCTTCACACAGTTAGCCCAGGCCTGGACATCCAGCACCTCCCTCACTGGGCCCCATTTCCTGGTCTGTACAATGATGTTGATAATCTCTTGCACACAGGGTGGTAGTAAAATAATGACTCCCCAAGCCGGTCAAGGTGGCTCACGCTTGTAATCCCAATCATCTGGGAGGCTAAGGCAAGTGGATTGCTTGAGCTCAGGAGTTCCAGACTAGCCTAAGCAAGAATGAGACCTCATCTCTACTAAAAATAGAAAAACTAGCCGGACACTGTGGCAGGCACCTATAGTCTCATCTACTCTGGAGGCTGAGGAGTTTGAGGTTGCTGTGAGATATGACACGACAGCACTCTACCTAAGGCAACAGAGTAAAACTCTGTCTCAAAAAATAAACAAAATAAAATAATGACTACCCAGTGTCCATCATGTTGCTAGCCTGCACTGGGAGAGGGCAGAGCCACAGAGAGGGTGGGAGGATCCAAGAGCAGTGGGACTTATACCCACTTACCATGTAGAACCCCAAAGAGGCCAGACCCCAGGTGACAAAGGCACAGGGTGTCTCAGCAGCACTGCAGAGGTCCCTGAGCTTGACTGCAAGGTGGGAGGTATGGGATGATGACCATGGTCCCCAGAGTGGGCCCTAGGCTACAGAAGGGATCTTTGCCAGCCCCTGGGTCAATGGAGAGATCCCTGGGTGCCCAAAAGCAGAGCAGAGAAAAAGCCAGATCCATAAAGCCTCAGATGGGCATCAAGAGAGAGCAGCAGGAAGGGGAAGATGATCACAGGGCCCAGCACTGACCATGACCAGGGCAGGCCCATACCTGGGTCCAGGAGCTCTGCAGGAGCCAACCCATAACATTTGCAGCTGGGCAGGAGTACAGGGGAATAGAACACCAAAGGAAAGGGGAAAAAAGGAAAAGAAAAAGACAAAATCAAAATTAATAAGTTTAATTTTAAATATCTACAAGACAAAAGTTATATTGTCAAGTTGTAAACCAAACCCTTTAATGCGAATGCAGGCAAATTTGAATATGTGTGCTAGGGTGTAGGATTCAGCCTCTGAAATTCAAAGTGCCAGGGGCCTGCCTAATATCTTCACATGTGCCATCCCCAAAACATACGCAAGGGAGGGGGTCCCCAAAGTAATTTGAGATTACTTTTCTATCATCTGGGAGAATGGAGGAGCAAAAGAGTTCAGGTAAGATACAGAAAAATGAAGTTATGTTCTTCACACATTCCTTTATAAATGCAGTTCCTGAGTTGCAGCTATCACCTTGCAATGCTGTCTTCAAACTCTTTTTGAGGGGGCTGGGAGACTCACCCTATCCTTCCATCCTTTCATACCTCTGGAGTAGAGATCTGCCACTTCTTCTTCCTTGGGCCTAAATGAGTTAATCAGTGTGACTTTAAGGGGAGAGCTGGGTTCAAGTCTAGCCCTGCCATAGCCTCACTGTGTGAACCTAGACAGATCCCATCTCCCTTCTGGCCAAGTCTCAGTCTCTTCATCTGTGAAATGGAAAAACATTGCCTCCTGGGGCCATTGTGCAGACCATGGAAGCCACAGCTATGTGAGCACTGCTTTTTAAACTGACTACAGAACCAACGTTGGGGTTTGACTAAGAAAACAAAACCAAAAGAAAAAAGATTTGTGTTACACTATGTGGAACCAGGGAGTTGGGTTTCATAATCAGCCCTGAGCTATGCCTAGGGGAGGTAAAGTTTGATTTTCCCCATGGTCTTCTTGCCAGGGCTCACCCTCTTTCACCCCCTGCCCCAATCAGTAGAAAGGAAGGGGTACACAACTGGTGAGGAAGCAGGTTGGGGTGGGTAGGGGAGCTGAGCAGGCTTGGCTCTGGGAGGCCTGAGTCAGCGGGCAGGGCGGGACCGGTCCTCACTTGCTTGGGGAGGAGATGGTACAGGAATGCTTCCCGCCCAGGCCCAGCCCACTGCATCCTGGCTCCTGATCTTGTGGACACTGCAGCTCAGCTCCAGCTTGCAAAATGGGAGGTGTCTGGAGCTTTGTTAGATGGGTTCATCCAGGGGCCTTCAGAGGCAGGCTGCCCTGAGGACTGGCTCAGGGGTGGGTAGGGACAGGCCACAGAACCTGCTCAGAGCTAGGCTCTAGTGGCAGAGTATCCCCTGCCACTGCTCACTGGGCCTCAGGTTCTGCTTGTGCAATGAAGAGTTGAACTTGTAGGTGTCTGATCATCCCAACTATACCCTTCCCAGGGATGCTTATCCCACAAAGCTCTCACCTGGGGTCTCTGATGGGCTGGTCTAGGGGCCTGGGAGATGGTGTAAGTACGGTCCAGGTATGGCCAAGCTTGTGACTCCTCTGCCCTGTGCATGTTTGACTTTGTGGCTATGTACATCTGAGTGTGTCACTATGTAAGGCCGTGACTGTGTGGTATGGCTATGTGTGACCAAGCAGCTGAAACTGATGCTGTGATGATGGTAACACACTTGGAAGTAGCAGAGTGTGGCCATGGTCGTGAACATGTAACACTATGTGGCAGGGCAACTGGGGTGCAACTGTGAGCATACAAGCGTGCAGGTGTGGCCTCCATACCCATGCAACTGAGTGTGGTTATGTCTGCTGATGTTGTGCTTCAGAGACTAAGCAATCATGTCTGAGACTGTGTGGGTGTGTGGATGACATGCAGCTCTGTTACCAGATGGGGACTTGGTGCAAGGCTGAGGCCTTTGGGCCACCTGTCTCTCTCAGGCCTGGCTCTGCTCCAACCAATGGCACAGCCACGGCACATAAGTTTATAGCCCTCCTGTGTCCAGGCGGTGACGGACTGCAGGAGCTGAGGTCTGCATCCATCCCCAGCCCCCACCTGTGGTCACAAAGCAGACTCCTTTTCCTGGGCTGGGCCAAGATTGGAGACCAGAGGCTCCCCCACCCCCAGGTCCTGGTAGCTGCCCATGGCAGAAAGAGAAGCCTTGTTTTCCACCCCCCTCTGAGCAAAGTGAGGGAGGAAACTGGAGGCAGCTGGGTTCAGTTCAGTCTGAACATCTGCCTGGTCTGAGATGAGGCCAGACAGCAAGCCCTGCCACCACCAGGATGGCCTCAATGCCTTGCTAAAAGGGGTTCAGTTAGCCCAGACAACCCCAAATTTCCCGAACTCCAACCCACAGAGAGACAGATAGAGATATCCTCAGACATCCTCAGTCCCCACCACACACATCTGCCCCAGTCCAGAGGCTTCAGGATGCCCAGAGCAGGTCTAGCCCCATCCTAAGATTTCACTTTCTGATTCTTCTCCTAGATCCAAGCCCCACTGAGAAAAGTATCAGCCCAACTGCCTAACCTTGATGATGACAGCCATGGTGGGTAGCCCCCCCACCCCGTCAAGGAAGGGACACAGGAGGGCAACACTGCTCCCAGAGCAGGAAGCATTAGTAGGGGACTTTTCCAGGCACTGTGGGTTAAAAAGATTCCCAGCAACCCTGCCCAGACTGGCCTGGGAAGGAAAACCCCAACCCTGTGCTCAGAGCCCCCTCTGCAAAAGGCCACATGGAGGTCAAAGCTGAGAAGAGGTTAAGGGTGGGAAGTTTCTTGGATGGGCTAGAAAAGGAAGGAGGGCAAGGAGGAGGGAGGGGAAAATTCCTCAAAAAGTCCCGAATCTGACCTAATATTGACCCAGGGCCAGGGGGACCCACTCCAGTTCAGATGCTTTTCCCCCAAACAGGGAGCCCTGCCCACCACCTGCTGGCCCTGCCACAAGCTTCCAGGCCCCTGACCTGGCCAAAAGCCTAGAAGCCTAGAGCCTGGAAGCCTTGTCTCCACCATGTCCCCACTGCCTCTGAAAGAGAAACCACATCTCAGCCAGTGCACTTCTCTCTTCTGTGGATGAACAGGCTCCTGTCCACCTTGACCAGGGCACCCCCAAAGGCACAGCCGGGGTCCTTTTCAGTTTCCAATATGTAGCCACAGCAGGGCTGGGCGCCCAGGATGGCTTGGGGGAAAGACAGTTTCTGAGTCCCCCCAACCCCTGCCTTTCCTGCTTTGCACTAGGGCTTTCCAGGACATGGCTCCTTGGGGAGAGGGAACACCTGTCTATTAGGATGTCCTGGGGCACAGCCTCCCAGCCCTTCTTCACATAACCCTCAGTCCTAGATCAGGGAGCAGCACAGCCAAAGCCCTGGGCAGCATTTCACCCATTTCAAAGATGAGGAGAGTGAAATCTGGGGAAGGAATGCAGCCAGCCAGGGTCTAAGGCCGCATCCAGCCCCTCCTGCCAGTTAACATCTCCCATTGGCACAACTGCCCCCGACTTTTGAGGTTCTGTGATAAATTTTTGCCCACTGTGATCTCAGAATCTGTTCCAAAGGCTCCCAAGAGTAATCAGGGTTCTATATTTGCCCCACCCTCATCCCTTCTGGGATCCAAACAGAAAAAGTCATGTTTTTGTTGTCTTCATTGTAAAAAGTTTATCAAGGAAAAAGGGAAGAAAAAAGATTCAAGCAGCAGAAGCCAGGAGCAGACCAGGATCCCTGGTGGGGGGTGGGAGCAGTGGTGACACAGGTCAGCTCCCCTGACAAGCTGCTGGACCACACCCTGGCCTGGGTCAGGAGGAGGCAGTAACCCCTTGGGGATGTAAACATAGGTCCAAGACAGCACAATCTGACCAGAAGCTAGGGCGCACATCACAGTGAGGCTGGTGGCAGGCAGGTGGGCCTGGAATCCCTGGAATGGTGGTAAGCGGACCCCTGTCTTTTTCCTCTTAGGTTTCCCACTGTGTAACTGGGAGGATTTGGGGAAGACAGTGCCTCAGAGGTCAAGGACCCTGGGAGCCTGAGGTCTGGGCCTGCTTGGAGTGTGGAGAGTTATTGCTGGTGAACTCAAACATATGGTAATTTGGGGGCGTCTTCTCCAGGAAGGTGCCACTAGGTCTTTAGAGCCCACAGTGTGTCAGTACCTTGAGCCCAAGGCAGGTGGGATGCGGCGCAGTCCCCTAACCAAGAGGATGGGGCTCAGCAGTGGGGTACACCCAGAGGCCTGCAGGAGGGAGCTGACCTGCAGTCCCTCCTGTGAGGGACAGGGTGAAGCAAGGAAAGCCAGGGCTGCAGGTGGCTGCCACACAGGCTACAGTTTGGGGACTGGGTCACCAAACTTGCTCAGGAAAGGTAAAGGAGAGAAGTTGTTTTTGTGCCTCTGTTCATTTACCAAGCTGTTCTGCTCCCCTGAACATCCTCACTATAGGGCAAAACACTGCTTGAATATTGTCTCCACGTGGGGTCTTCCCTGACCAGCAGAATGCTGTTGTCCCTCTGAGATTCCAGGAACCCCTGATTTAACCATCTGTCATACTGCCTATCGCTTGTCTGTTTCTGTGTCTGACCCCCACCTTGACCGAGGACTCCTCAAGGGTGGCACATCACAGCCCTGGGTGCCCAGCATCTGACTCAGGGCCACAGCAGGCTTCGGTGTTTGCTGAGGGGACAAGGGGTGGTAGCCAGATGAGTAAGCACTATAGGCTCTAGAGGAGGCTAAGACCTTAGCCCAGACCACAAGGATCAACAGCCCAGGGCTTGGCCTAGAGGGTTCCTGACCCCATTCTCACCCCAGCTGTGCCCCTACCTATAAGGGATGAAGAGTTCCCCTGGGGTACCCATGACTCCTTAAAAGCTCCTTCTCCCAGGAGGCCACAGGCAGTTTACCTCATCCCACAACGACTACCCCTCCAGCTACTGCCGGGACAGGGAGACTGGGACACAGGATGCACTGCAGCGACCAGGCCCGGGGGCAGGGAGGGCCCGGCACACTGGTCAGAGGCTGTCGTACATTCGCAGGGTCCTCTCCAGCTGCTGGCCCACCCGCTGGTAGAAGAGGATCTGCTGGCGCAGGTAGCTCTGCATCATGTGCTTGAAGTCGAGCTCACGGCGCTGGTGGAAGTGGTTCATCTCGGCCTGCAGGGCGAAGCCCACCACGCGGCAGCGCCTGCGGATGCCGTCAGCCTCGTCCTGCACCATGCGGCCCTCGTCACTCATGCGCTGGCTTTCCTTCACCTTGGCAAAGGCGCCTGGCCAGGCAGAGCAGAGGCAGCAGGTTAGGGCCCAGCTCCTCTCTACTTGCTCCTCTAGCCTCCCTATACCCCACAAGAGCAGACAACACCCTTATCAGCTCAATTCAGACCTCACTCCTGAACTCCATGGTACAGCCATCTAGACGTCTCTGCCAGAAGGTTCCCCAGACCCTCACCCTTCCTACATCCTAACCAGACACACTATCTTCCCTCCAAATCTGTAGCATCACCAGCAGCCCACATCTGACCTTTCTAGACTTATTTATTTCCAGGACTAGGTTTTTCCTGTCCCTACCCTCATCATCTCTCACACTGGTTCCTAATTCGGCTCAAACACCACCTCCTCCAGGAAGCCTTCCCTGCATTGGATACCTCCCAAAGCTCTCAGGTTCCTTGGGATTCCTTCTACCACAGCTGTCTTCACCCCATGGTTTCTCTGACTGCCTCTCTCTGGACTGTAAACTCAATGAGGACAGGGCCTGTCCTCATCCTCTCTGTGTCTCTAGTACCCAGAACAAGGCTACGTGTCTGCTGAACTGATCCAACCCCATCCTTCACTGTACACCTGTGCCAGTCCCCCACAGCCTCCCCGCCCTCAGCGCCTCTGAGAGGTTCCAGACAGTGCCCAAAAGGGTCCCCTAATTTGGGTACCTTCCCTGACACTCTACTGACTACAGCTCAAGGTCTGTATCCACCTGCCTAGCCAGGAGACCCTCTGGGAGTTGGCCCCTGGATGCATTCCACACTGACCCTGTGTTCATCAAACTCACTGTTCTTTTTTTTTTGCCTTCCTACTTCTTCCACTGGAACCCTATTCATAATTCAAGGCTTCATCAGGTGCAACTTCTACAGTAGAGCCTCCTACAGTTCCCCAAGGGAAAATGTCTCCCCCATCTCACTCTCCCCAGCCTCCCATCACCACCCCATCAGCACTTCAAAGGCCACATGCTGTGTCTCCCCTTTCAGACCTACTCCATCCTCACCCTAACTCCCAGGGGACTAGAGGAGGCTTTAGTAACAACCAGGTGACAGATGGGAGACAATGAACCTGGGTAGGACCAAATTTGGAAAAATCTGAATGAATCAACAAACAGTTGGTGAATGAATTTCAGTTCTGAATTAAAAAGCATTTGACTAATCTGCTTGCAAGTCAGGGGGGACAATTGCTGAAAAGGGAAGGCAGTATTCCTGTGCCCAGAACTGACTCCTGAGGAATACTGGGAATTTCCTGAGGGATACTGGGAATTCACTGTGCAAAGATTAGGAGGTGAGAAGGGTTGTCATGGAGGACAACACATACCTTGAGCACTTCAAATGCACCCATTGAATACAAACAGCATGCTCATTATCCATGCTTTCCACTTCTCCTCAAGGAGGGCTCTTGAGGGCCTTCTAGATGGTATTCCTTTGACTCTCGTTCAAGTTGCCTGATGCATTCAAAATGCATTTTTTGAGCACTTACTATATGCCAGGTCCAGGGATCCACATGCTAGAAATAACTCTGGATGCCTTTAAGAGGGTCAACACCCACATTAGTTGGCAAGTGCCTGGCTATTGGCTACTGGTAGCATTTCAGGCAGACTCAAGATCAGAGTCTTCAGGGGCTGCTCACACAGTACCCAAAAGAATCCTACAGTCCTTAATTCCTAGCCCACTCAGTCCTTTTGCCACCTTCCCTAAACTACCCCTACTCCATCCCAACAGCCCAGCCCCTGGACAGCAGAAAGGGATCACCCCGAGGCCTCAGAGGGACCCAGTAAGACAGCAGTCCCCAACCTTTTTGGCACTAGGGACAGGTGTCACAGAAGACAATTTTTTCACATATGCTGGGGGTAGGGTGGGTTTCAGGATGATTCAAGTGTATTACATCTCCACCTCAGATTACCAGGCATTAGAGTCTCATAAGGAGCCGTAATCTAGAACTCTCACATGTGCAGTTTACAGTAGGGTCTGTGTGCCTACGTGAATCTAATGCCACCACTGATCTGACAGGAGGCAGAGCTCAGGTGGTGATACCAGCGATGGGGAGAGCAGTTGTAAATACAGATGAAGCTTCCTTGCTATGCAGTCTGGTTCTTAACAGGCTACAGCCAGAGAGTTAGGGACCAACCTGAGGGTTGGAACTCCAACGGTAAGAGAGTTCACAGCTGGTGAGGTGCTAGAAGTTAGCTGTTCAACTCCCATCCCCACCCTGCTATGTACAGAGGGAGCCAAAGCCCTGAGGGGAGCCCCCCTTAAGTTAGGGGGTAGTACCTGGCCCTCCACAGCAGGTGCTGGAGCCTCCAGGACTATGTGTGGGACTCCAGACAATGGACAGAGGGATTCAAAAGGTCCCAAAGGATAGGAAGGACCCATAAGAAAAAAGGTAGGAAATAGCAGAACAAAGAAACTGGAGTTAAACTTCAGTAAAAAGAACTTACCTAAGTAAGGAAACTCTGAACTAGCCTGTATTCCACCTGCCTGGGAAAGTCTGGGTGTAGTGAGGACGGATCTATATACCTGAGGCTTTTACCTGCCTTTGGCCTTGGAGGAAGAAAAAGTCCCTTTTAGCTAATGAGGAGCCTGAGGCCCAAATAGTGGGAAAGCGCCTACTGCAACTGCTATGTAACCAAAGACAGACAGAGGGGACACCAAAGGCCACAAGAGTAGGAGAGAGGCAGAGGCCCCACCCTGCTCTCCGTCACTTCTCCACCCTGTGACTCAGTTCTGGGGCCAGGACCAGCTAATACTAACACACCCCACCCACCAAGCTGGGAATCAGGGCTCAGGCCTATCCCGCATCCCCCCCTATATTCTACATAGGACTCAAGCTGAGGATCCAAATGAGCCTGCTGCCTCAGCAGTTCTCTGGCAGGCTGAGTCCCAGGAAAGGGGAAAGGAGTATTGTAGCCCACCAAGTACAGAGACCCAGGGTCCCAGGCAGAGTCCCTAAGCCTCAATCCATCCTGCCCTTACCTTCTTTTTTTTCTTAAGACAGAGTCTCCTTTTCTTGCCCTCTGTAGAGTGCCGTAGCATCATAGCTTACAGCAACCTCAAACTCTTGGGCTCAAGCAATCCCCTTGCCTTAGCCTACCAAGTAGCTGGGACTACAGGTGCTGGCCACAATGCCCAGTTTTGAGATCAGGTCTTGTTCTTGCTCAGGCTGGTCTTGAACTCCTGAGCTCAAGCAATCCACCCACCTCAGCTTCCTAGAGTGCTATGATTACAGGTGTGAACCACCGCATCCAGCCTGCCCCTACCTCTTGGTGGTAGGTACCAGCCACCCCAGGTTGGGGGCAGGAGGTCTGAGTTCTAGTCCCAGCTGTGTCCCCTCCAGCAAGCCTCTACTCTCACCTGGGCTGCATATCTCCCCATGTCAAATAGGCCAGGTTGAACTAGATGTGATGCAGTTGGTAACTGCTCACAACAGTATAGTGTTTTAGAATTTCCATACCTATAAAATGTGATAATAGTACCCACCCTGTGGTATAGTTGTACACAGTACCAAGGACTTCACCTGACAGAGAATAAGAGCTCAAGATGCTACAGGGTATGGTATGCAAACTGCTTTTTTATCCATGAGCTTGCAGCAAGTACCGGCTGGTGGCGGCTCATGGCAGTATTTTTCTCTTTGTTTTTGTTAGCCTAGCAAGGGAAGTAGAAGGAGGGTTAGATGATGGCTCAGAACCATCAGAGGCTGGACCCACCTGTCCCCTAGTCCCCTACAAGAGCCACTTTGCCTTGGCCAAGCTATAAACCCATGGATGCTCTGTGGTCCTGTAGTCCCTACCTGTAGTCCCTGAAGATGCCAGCTGAGTAAGTGCAGGGGCACCAAACCTTGCTGCCTCCCTCCTCCTTCCCCTTCTGGCTCATCTACCCCAGCTGTCCATCCCTTGGGGAGCTCTAGCCCCCATCTGTCTGGCACAGTGGAAGCAGCCTGAGCTGGGGAGTCAGACACACCAAAGCTTGAACTCCTAGTCTGCATACATTCTCATCTCACTGTGCCTCATCTGGAAATGAAAGCTATGACATTGACTTCCCTCATCTGGAAATGAAGGCTATGACATCAACCTCCTGACTTGTGATGAGGCTTAAGGACAATCCATGGCCTTGCTGGCTCTCAAGTGCGGACCATAGATCTTAGCTTGCCCTGGACAGTCACCTTCCCCTTGTTGCCCCATGATAACTATTTTTTGGCCCCTTTTACCCCTATAACTGCCCCAGTTTAGACATCTAATTATATGTATAATTATAGTATACATATCTTAGGAGGCATCTGGACTGGGCTCCAGTGGGCAGACCTCTGGTGGGCCTCATTTCAGCTCCAGGTAAGCTTCATGTCCCATTTTATTAATATAGAGACTCTCAGCTTGGTGTCTGTAGCTCAGCGGCTAGGGCACCAGCCACATATATCAGAGCTAGCGAGTTCGAACCCAGCCCAGGCCTGCTAAACAGCAATGACAACTACAACAAAAAAAATTAGCTAGGCATTATGGCGGGCACCTGTAGTCCCAGTTACTTGGTAGGCTAAAGCAAGAGAATCACTTAAGCCGAAGAGTTTGAGGTTGCTGTGAGTTGTGATGCCACGTACTCTACCTAGGGCAACATAGTAAGACTTTGTCTCAAAAAAAAAAAAAAAAAGAAAAGAAAAAGAAAGAAAATCTTTGGCTCAGCACCTGTGGCTCAAGTGGCTAAGGCACCAGCCACATACACCTAAGGTGGCAGGTTCAAATCCAGCCCAGGCCCACCAAACAACAATGATGGCTACAACCAAAATAAATAAATAGCCAAGCATTATGGCAGGCGCCTGTGGTCCCAGCTACTTGGGAGGCAGAGGCAGGAGACTCACTTGAGCCCAGGAGTTGGAGGTTGCTGTGATCTGTGATGCCACCGCACTCTACCCAGGGGGACAGCCTGAGGCTCTGTCTCAAAAAAAAAGAAAGAAAGAGACTCTCCCAAGGCCACCTCAGAGGCAAATTCTGTCCAAATCCTGGTCTCCCAACTCCCCACACAGGCCTCCACTCTCCTTTCTCCCATATACACCTGCTGTCTATTCAGATGTCCAGACAGAGGAGACAGAATCCAGGGGATCCAGGATCTATCTGACTGTCCTACTACTTCCTTTGAGAAGGGTTCCACTCACAAGCCAGCTTGGGCTCCCTCCCTGCAACCTCCTGTCGGGCTGTGGTCCCCAAAGCCTGCCTAGTTCTGTCTCAGCCAGATTCCCAGACCCCCTCCCTACCTTGCTCCACACCACAGGCCTAGGTATGCAGAGCCCAGAACCTAGAGGAAACCCAAGATGGCTGGCCCGCTAGGGAGGGAAGCACCAGGTGAGGGCAGGTGGGCAGCCTGTGCTTCAGGCTAAAGGCATCACCACAGAGGACAGCGGCCCCTGACTCTTAGAAACACCTTAAGTGGAAAACCAGAAATGGCCTCCCACAGCTGTGTCCCTGCCCCAGGATCAGGAAGGCCAGCCTGAGCCTGGGAGTCCTGGGTGCCCTGGATATCGGATTGCTTTCCTACCCTCAGCTCTGCTCTGGCTGTGGATCCTCAGCCCCTACATGGGGGCAGCTGTTTAAGCACTGTGTTCCAGCCTCCTGATGCCCACACAGGACTGAGCCACTGAGGAGCTGGTTGAACCAGCTTTCCCACTTCTGCACAGGGAGTCACCTGTCCCCATGCCCCCCCAACCCCTGCCCAGAGCTCAGACCCAGGTCTGAGGCATCATTTTGCTTCTGGGCCAGAATCTCCCCAGGGATCCCTTCCTACCCTGTCCTTTGAAGGTCTGAGGACTCACTGAGATGCCCCCCTCTCCTTGTTTTATAGATTAGGAAACTACAGTCCAGAAAGGGAAAGGTACTTCCCAGGGGCACACAGCAAATTGGGGGCAGAGCCAAGATGAGAGCTCAGGTTTGTCTCCCAGAACTGAAAGGAAGAACAAAGGTGGAGATGAGGGGAAAAGAGAGATGGGGGCAAAAAAAGAGAGGAAAATGAGAAAGTGAAGACAAAAGGATGGGAGCTGGAGAAGTTCTAGAAGTCAACCTCTAAAGAAGGTAAAGGAGAGCAGGGCCAGCTAGCCCCAGACTCTCCTGGGTGGTAGGCGGCATGTTTGGTGTCCCTCAAGGCTCAATCCAGAGGTCTGCCTCCTGGCTCCACCCAGAGTAAAACTCCCCATCAAGCCAGGCCTGACCTCAGGGCCTAAGGACCAGGGAGCCAGTCCCACGCCCTGCAGAAGTTTTTCCAGAGTTACCAAGCAGCCCCAGGGAGGACCACACCTCTGTCCTGACATCTGCCCTCCTTGTAGTCCCCAGGACTCAGCCACCTGCCAGGTCAGCCCCTGACACACTTCTCAGCCACGCTCAGGAAGCAAGATTTAGATGAGCCATGTGGATAGTGCCCTGGACCCTTGGTTCCGCTCCTCTGGCCTAGCCTGGAGCCCCTGGGTGACCTGGGATGACTCATTTCCCTGGTAGTTCCTTGACAGCCCCAGCAGTAACAGGCAGGGGCCTATCCTGTCCCTCCCCCACAGAGGAGGCCATAAGAACTGAAAACACACGGCTGGGCTTGGAAGGCGGCCAACAGGGACATGTTCCTGGGGAGGTAGCAGGAGAACAGAGCAGTCCCATCTGAGCCATGGACTCATTGTGCAACTGCCCTTCTATGGACACTAGCTCCTTCATCTGCAAACGGGGACAGAGATCCTCCCGCACACAGATAGGGAGCTCACAGATAGGGTACACAACCCTTGAGAGCAGGTTCTGAAACTTCAAAGGTCAGAAGGCAAGATTGTGCAGAGGGGAAGACTGGTCCACACTCTGTGCTTTTGTTATCTGGGTCTGGGTCTGAGTCCCCCACTAGCCTCTGGGCTCCTCAAGAGCAAAGCCTGGGCCCTGGTCATCTCTGTGTTCCCAGACCCCAGCCATCAGATACCTTGCGGGCACTTCACACATGGTGCACAGGGAGAAAATGAAAGAGCTGACAAGAAGGTAAACAAACACCAGGCTCCATGAGGTCAGGGACAACCTTATTGCCCATATAATATCCCTGTAACTAGAATTGCAACTTCCACACAACTGATACTCAACACACTTGTCAGACAAAACGAGCTGCTCCACAGCCGTCCCCCTATCTCCAGCACCCAGCAGATAACCAGATGCATCCAGTGGGCACCAAGTCTTACCTTTCTGTAGGTGGATGATGTCGGGGAAATTGGAAAGTAGGCCCTGGTAGAGGGACAGCATGTCGAGCATCTGGAAGAGGTCGTTCTTGGGCTGCTCAGCAAACATCTCCCCGATGGCTTCATAGGTACGGCCCGTGTGAGAAATGGCACTGTTGAGGGCCTCAGAGCTAAAGGGGGGGTCCATCTGGAAGGCATGACTGATGGCCTGGAAGGCACTGCCAAGCTTCTGGAATTCCTTGCGGAAGCCCCCCACATGTTTACGCACCAGCTCTGATGCCACAGTGCTGAGCTGCAGGACACTGTCATCCATCTTCTTGCTGAAGGCCTTAAAGGTGTCAACACGGTCCTCCACATCCTGCAGGTCCTGGTGCTCTGTGGGGATCTGGAAGGTGAGCAGGAAACTGGCACCCACCATTTCATCCTTCTCTGCCCGGCGTTTGCCCATCTTCCACTGCTTGTCATCCAGGCAGCTGAGGAAATGCTGGAAGCCTTCATACTGGGATAGCACAGGGTGGCTAGTCATGTGGTCCATCCAGAGGATAAGCCTCCTCTTCCGCTTCTCAATGAAGTCCTCCTCAAAGCGGCCTGTGGCCTGCTTCTCAGGCAGGTGGGGCACCGAAATGACAGTGAATTTGTGTAGGAGGCGGTTATAGAGCCAGTCAAAGTGTTTATAGCGGCGATAGACTGGTGAGCCAGCATGGGTGGGTGTGAGCTTGTAGGAGATGTAGCTTTTGATGCCCTTAAACTTGGTCTGTTTGGTGGGGTCCTCCACGGAGCATGCAAATGGGTGGGGGTTGGCCTTCCACTGCGGACCACGAGGACCCATTTCAATGGAGTATGTCTCAGCGATCTTGGCCATCATAGGCACATCACCCAAGATAAAGGCCTCTACTCCAGAGCGCACAAAGCATGAGAAACGGTTGAGGTTGCGACCCACCACGCTGCCTCGCTTGGCAGATGCCAGGCTGTCCTGCCGCTCCAGGGGTGGCTTGGGCCGGAAGGCCATGTGCTGGCTGGGGTAGGCACCAGGGTAGGAGAGGTTGAGAGGGGGGTGCCCATTGGTGCCCAGCCCACCAGCCCGTGGCTCCTCCACCACTGTGCATCCATCATCCCAGTCATCCCAGTCATCATCATCATCCTCCTCAAAGCTGCCTTGGTTTGAGAAGAAACCACTGCCCCCACCACTCTTCGCTGGGCTGGCCACACTGGGACTGCTGTATAAGCTCACCTGTGTGCCCAGGGAGCCTGCAGGGCTGCTGGAGTAGTCAGCATGGTTGGTGCTAATGCCAGAACGGATGATCTCCACATAAGAGGCAGGAAAGAGCCCTGTCTCACCACGGCTATTCTGGCCTTGCAACCAGCCATCCAGTGAAGTCTCACTAAAGATGACTAGGTCCTCATCCTGCTGGATGCTGATTTCCTCCTTGTTCTCACTGCGGAAGTCATAGAGAGCTCGGCCTTTCAGTGCCATGTCTGGGCTGGGTAACAGAGAAAGATGGAAGGAGAGGGTCTGGGCAGGATACTCACTAGAATGTCCAAGAATGCACTAGCAACTCAGTGCCTGTTATACAGCTCAGTTTCTCGGCCCCCAGGGTGGGGTCTCAGTATCCACAAATGCTGTTTAGCCTGTTCTTCTTCAAAGCAATGTCCATGGCCCAGAAAGTGCCCCATCAGGTCTCTGGGCACATGCCTACGAGCAGGGACTGCTCACATCCATAGTCTTCTTCCCCTCCTTCAGTAGCCCCTGGGGGGTGGGGGTAGTCTCTGTTTCCTCCCACTTCCAGAAGAACAGTCAAGTGACCTGGAGAAACCAGCTCTGCAAGGGCAAGAATTCGACACTTTCCACTGAAACAATGTTCTAAAATAGAAGAGAATCACTGGGAAACCACCATTCCAGAAACCCAGCAGGGTTCTGTTGTCCCTCTGGCTCCCAGCTCCTTTTGGCTGCTCTGGCTTTGGGAGGCTCTCACATTCCTCTGCAGATCTGCCCCTTCCTCCTTCCTCCTCCTCCTCCTCCTCCTAGGCCATTGGGTTTTCAAAAATCCAGAAAATCCAAGAGGGGCAAGGAGAAAAGCAGCAGCCTCCTGAATTGAGTCCAAGGGTGGATGTGTCCGGCTTCACAACGAGCCAGGCCGGGAAAACAAGGACTGAGGCTTACACAACAGGCCGCCAACTCTTCGACCCTGGCTGCGCAGCCGGTCCCCCCCACCCCTCGCGGCCCCCAGCCGGCTCGGTCGCCCTCTCCCCGCCCCACAAGTGGCCAGCTCCGACCTAGGAGGGAGGAGGGGGCACGGCGAGGCGCTTGGGCGACTTCTGGCCACTCGCTGACTGGTCTCTTTTGTTTGCCTAATTCCGATCTGAGTCCAAGGACCCCCGTCCAAAGGTACCTCGTCGGAAACCAGTAACCCCGCACCCGAGACTTACGACCTCCGCCCCACACCCCTCGCGCGCACGCACACACTCAACAGTAGTTTGAAGCGTGAGCTCCGGCGAGCAGATGGCGCGCCCCGCCGGGCGTCCGTCGGTCCTCCACTTTGCCCCGCGGGCCCGGCGGGCTGTGTCCCCAGCCTGACTTCTCCCGCACTCGCTGCCCCTCTGCGCCGCCCAGCCCCAAAACAAAAAGGCGATTCCGGGAGGTGGCGTCCCGAGGAAGGAGGGAATAGCCGAAGGGGAGGTGAAGGGTGGAGAGAGGGAGGAAAAGCAGGCTGAGGAATTGGGCAAACTCCACCGCACTTCCGTGCGTCCGGGCTAGGAAAGGACCGCCCGGCTCCGCCCTCCCGTGGGCCTGGGGCGCTGGAGCCCGGCCCCCGCCTACTCCTCTGCGCTTCTTTCCGTCTGGCGGGCGCCCTCAGTTGATTGCGCGCGGTCTAAAGAGAGAGAGAGAGATGGCCGAGAGCTAGGGGCCGTGAGAGCCTCCAGGACCAGCCCCTGGACTACCACCTCCCCTCTCCTCCTAAGCCTGTCCGCCCTCACCAAGACACCTCACGCCCCCAGGGATTTGAGCACCACGCGGGGGAGCTCGCCAGCCGCCGCAGCCTCGCTTCCAGGACTGCGTCACTCTCTGCCTTTTCCATGACGCAAGTGGAGTTAAACTCCGAAACTTTGCAAAGTGCGGGGCTGCAAGCGGGGCGCCAGAGCTAGGACGCAGGTGAGGGTGCGAGAGAGTCGTTCCAGCTGGAGGGGAGCAGAGCCATGGACGCCCCTTCCCACATTCCTACCCGCCTCCCCAACCCCCACTGCTGCTCCGCCTCAACAGGGTTGTGGCGCGCGGGAATTGTTCTTCGGGGCGACAGAAGCATCCTGCGTGTCTCTGGTGTCTGTCCTGGGATATCAGCCGCTGCAGGTCCCAGTCCCCTAGCCAGACAAAACCAGGAGCACCCCTCCCCTGGGCGACTTCCTTCAAAGGGACGGAATCCTACATCTGCAGCAACAGGGAACAAACCTAAGCACGAGCCGGTTCCGTGTTGCTTTGTGCAGCAGCGGATTCAAGATGTTCTGTCCTAGTCAGCAGCGGCAGGGAGAAGTGGTCCAGCAGATAGGCTTCCAGAAGAAGCAGCCGGGGTTTGACCCTGGTAGCATGTACGGGATACTTTGGGCACAGATTCTGCAAGGCACTTGGGGAGTAGGGGTTCCTGCCCTGGGAGCTTGACAGTCCACACCTTCTTTAATTCATCTCTTGTCTTATTCAGTCAGTCATGCTCTTAAGCATTAACTGAATATCTAGTATCTACTCTGTACCAGGCTCCTGATCTACAAAGCCAAATAAGACATTATCCTTACCTTCCAGAGGCTCAGATATGTTGTGATAAACATACAGATGCTCTCTACCCAGAGTGACCAGTGCCATAGAAAGTATATGTGAGGGCATCTACTCCAGCCTAGGTGGAGCCAGGATCTTCCTGGAGGAGGAGATGCCTAAGGTCCTCTCCTTTCCTGGCTATGCCCTGGAGCCTTGTCACCTTCCTCTGGCACAACTCCCCTTCATTCTCATTCTTCCCTGTTGTTGCAGATTAACTGGCATGAGGTTGTGCTGCTAAAGATGGGTACCTTTGGCTGTTTTGAGGGGCATGGTTCCCACACCTCTGCCTCCAAAACCCAATTTCACTGGCGCAGTGGGTGGATCTGTTCTGCCTGTGCAGGGCTGTCATATGACCCCAATAAAGGCTTGTGTATAAACCCCAAAAACACAGGTATTAATTTGCACAGAAAAATACAACTGTCAAACAGAACTGAATTTTTGTCAAGGCAATTTGGGCTGCTCCTTGGGAAGCCCAGTTACCAGAAGGTTAGTTCAAGGAACCTGGAACCAATCCCAAAAGGAGAGAAAAGAGATGGTATGACAAGTCTATCAGACAAGTCACCTTGAAAGCTTGTTCCCTACCATAGGGGTAGTCTTGACTCTAAAGACAGTATCAGTATCAGCCCAGTATCTCCAAGATTAAAGCTTGAATATGTTTTCCTCAGCAACTTTTAGGACTGTCCTTTTCCTGGGATCTATCTTCTATTCACATATCCTTTCTCCAAACTGGGTTTAATAATAGCATCTACTTCCTTAGTGCTTGCTCAATGCTAGACACTGTTGTATATACTTTACTTTTATTAGCTCTCGTAATAAAATCTATGGGATTTCTATTCACCCAACTGGGGTCCCAGTCCAGCCTTACCCCTACTGAGGGGTGCCTGGCCAGCACCGTCAGGGTCTTTGGTTAGTTTTCAAACATTTTACTCACACATTTATTGACCAGTCATCTTGGATTTACTCCATCTGTTCTATGTGGGTTTTTTGTAACTCTGAGAAGCCACACTTACTTCCAGATTTTTGTGGAAGAAACTCAGTCTTCAGCTCCATGGAGATTTCCAGAAGCTGTATCTTCCCATTCCTTCCTCTCCAGGGACCCTTTTCAGGCCTACGTGTAACAGAATCCCACAGTTACTAGTTTCAGGAAACTGCACTAACCTTTGTGATCTCCCTATACCTTGCCCATTCTTTTTTTTTTTTTTTTTTTTTTTTTGAGACAGAGCCTCAAGCTATCCCCCTGGGTAGAGTGCCATGGCATCACAGCTCATAGCAACCTCCAACTCCTGGGCTCAAGCGAGTCTCCTGCCTCTGCCTCCCAAGTAGC